>JAOWBR010199204.1:5038-18502 GCA_028571145.1 Dionaea muscipula
GTTCCATGCTTCACATCTTGGGCTCCTATTAACAGTTATCTAGCTTATCTCCTTGGATCTTAAACATGACAAACTATGAACTACAAATAACCAATTTACTCCCCTTGAAAAATGAATGATTTATCAAATCTTATCTCCTATGTTTTGGATTTTCTGTCAGCAGAGACCATTCTATGCAGTTTTTGGTACACAAAAGAAAGAAAGAAAGTCCCTAAAACTCAACATAAGACAGCCCATATGATTGGCTTTTTAACATCCAAGGGTCCCTTTTTTTACAAAATTGTAGATATTTAGATTGGTGTCGACCCTGTAGAGTGTTTGGTTTAAGTGGGGGACTTCTTTTCCTTCTTCTTTATTCTTTTCTTCTTGGGTTGGATTTTTTTTTTTTTTTTTTTTTTGGGAGGGGGGGAGGTAAAGAGGGGGTGTGGTAGTAATTGCAGGGACTTAGGTGGCAGCCTAACTTTTCCTCAAGCCTGCAGCGTCTCTTTCATGTTCCCTAGTTGCTTCCACCTTGTGCACTTAGCATATTTCCCCATCTTGTTTAAACTACCTTAATGGAATTTTAGATTTCCTCACAGGCAAGAGGTACTCATGGTTCCTAAATGATGAATCTTGTCCTGTGTACCTTTTCAGATGACGGCTACTCACCAATTGAAGACTGCTGTTATCTCGGTTGCATATTCTGGGAGGTCTCTGTTTCTCTCCTCGTTACCTGCTGCCGCAGAGCAGGGTCATGATCTTGCCAATGTCGAATCTTTTAGTGAGATTTTGATGATCTCATTGTCGAATGCATTGCTTGGTTTGGATGTGAATGATCCTCCTAAAACCCTAGCAACCATGCAATTAATTGGTTCTATATTCTCTAATGTAAGTACAAATTTTGTTTTAAAAATTCATGCTGTTCCCATGATTGGTGAACTGATTTGGGATATTTTCAGATGGCAGCACTGGAAGATAGTACGGATGAGCGGTCACCAATTTCTACTATTCAGTTCTCTGAGTGGCTGGATGAATTCTTTTGTCGTCTATTCTCTTTACTTCTGCACTTGGAGCCCAGTAGTGTAGTGTAAGAAAATTGCATCCATTTTAAGTTCATACCTTTTTCCACTGTTAAAGTTACTGCTAGACTAAGGTGCAAGAATTCCTTGCAGCCCTGGCTGAACGGAAGCCTGCCCTGTAGCAGCTTGTCCATGCATTTGTGCTGGGCTGAGCCTAGAATGACAGTCCTGCTATTCAGCAGGAACGGTGTGCCCAACACGTGAGGAGGGTGGGCAGGAGGGGTGGGGCCCAAGGGGTGAGAGAGGGAGGTGGGGCCTATCCGTCTGGGGCTCCGTCTGCCTATCCGTTCGCGTAGGATTACCGCTAGAATGATGTGACAAGTCACTAAAAGCTGTATGATGAAAACTAAATAACTTGACCAACCACACAACTGTATGACTAGTTGAGGGATATTTACTGCAGTTTTCTTAATAAGGAAAAGTTTCCACAATGAACATTAGTGTGTTCCCAGGTGTACAACCGTTCCCTGGCTAGTGTGGGGGTAGAGGGAGGGTGTGCACCTATGTACACAACCCTACCCTTGCATTTTCACAAAGAGGTTTCCACATCTCGAACCTATGACCAACAAGTCACCAATGGAACAACTTACTTTTTTTTGTTATTCTGTGTGCATGTCATTTGGAACTAATCACTCTGGTGCTGCAGGAATGAAGGTTTGCACACAATGCCAGCATCTGCAACTTTTCTGGTAGAAGATGGTCCTTTTTACTTTTGTGTGCTGGAAATCTTACTTGGAAGACTTTCAAAGTCACTTTACTGCCAGGTTCTCGCTCTTGAATCGGGTTCTCATATTTGAACATGCTGTGAAAAAGAGTTGAGGGTGTCAATTTTTAACTTTTCCTGTATTATATGTAGGCTTTGAAGAAGATCTCCAAGTTTGTCCAAAGCAACATTCTTCCTGGTGCTATTGCAGAGGTTGGACTTCTCTGCTGTGCATGCGTTCACTCAAAGCCTGAGGAGGCTGTTGTGCATCTTATTGTACCAATGCTATCATCTGTTATCTCCTCTATGAAAGGGGCACCTACAGGTTTTGGAGTAAGTGGAACCTTTGGAGATTCATATATACGCAAGGTTTACTTTAGAATTATGTTAGCATTTTTCTTAGTGGCGTCATTGTTGGATTGTTTCTTTGTGTTTTTGGACAGTTACTTATTTTCTTTATCTTCCCAGGTGAAAGTAGCAATTTCTCCAGCCCTTGAAGCAGCAATTGACTATCAGCTGAAAGTGTTATCTGTTGCAATTAGTTATGGAAGTCCACATATTCTACATTTTCGGGATCAGATGAAAGAAGCTATTGCATTAGCATTTGCGTCTCCCTCATGGAAGGTTCTGCATTGCGCACTAATTTTTGTTAAGACTATATAACATAAAGCTATGGCTTGGTGATTATACTATTTTTCGTTGAAGGACAGATCAACGGAGGTGGTGACCATGTACTTCGTTCCCTCCTAGGAAGCTTGGTTCTTTATTATCCTCTGGAACAATACAGGTACTTCCATATCCTGTAGACGTGAAGTCCACTTTTCTCTTTGTCTTGCAATTCAGTCTCTGGAGAAACTTTTTGAAAGTTGAGTTAGTCTTTACACTAAGCTTGTTTCCAGTTGCATTCTATGTCATCCTGATGCTCCTCTGTTGGAGAAGTGGATCAGTGCTAAAGGTTACTCTGCCGATGAACCTTTGACAGCCCCAAAGTGGCATATCCCAGTTGAGGAAGAAGTTTCTTTTGCAAACGAGCTACTGGAATTGCATCTTGTGTCAGCTTTGGAAGAACTTTTGAAAATATGCCGGGATAAAATTCATACTGATACAGGTAACTTGGATTTCTAGAGATTTATTCATTAGTTCTCGAAGGTCCTTTTCTTCACAAAATAATTCAGCTTTTGATTCTTTGTCCATTCCTTCTCTTTACTGTTTTGAGGTGAGATTTCTCCTATTTTCATTCAGTGACAATAAATGTATACTTTGGGTTGTCGATAAACATCTAGGGAAAATGGGCAGTTGGCCTAGTGGCTTTCTTTACTGTTACCTGTGAGAAACTTTTCACTTGTTCTGATGCTGTGGAAAAAAAGATTGAGGAATGACCACCACTATCCAACCATTATGGTTGACACATTATCCTTGGCACTTTAGCTGCGATATCAGCATTATCTCCATCACTGGGCTGTTGTCAATGATGGAGCTGGCAGCAGCGTTACAGGACAGTTCACAGGGTAGGGCTGCTTTGGTGGTGTGGTAATGGACTGGTTGCATTCATTAATCTCTCTTCGTCCACTGACACACCACTCCCATCCCAAAGAACGACCAGAAAAAGAGTGACATAATTTCCTTTTGCATCCCATCCATGCACTCCAAAGATAATACTGTTAACAGGAAACTGAGAGTAAGGATGGCTGGTTATGTGTG
The DNA here is from genome assembly GCA_028571145.1 of Dionaea muscipula. Classification (NCBI taxonomy): domain Eukaryota; kingdom Viridiplantae; phylum Streptophyta; class Magnoliopsida; order Caryophyllales; family Droseraceae; genus Dionaea; species Dionaea muscipula. The sequence continues at coordinate 8,501 of JAOWBR010199204.1, forward strand.
CAAATGAAGTAATCTTAGAGAAATAGTGAGGAATGTGCTTCTGTAGATTCAATGTGCATGCTATAGTGAATTGACCAGTGTTCCCTGAAGAGGAACAACATGAATGTCTGACTAATAATAAGCAAAGAGACATGGTTCACCCTGCCCTTATCATGGCTCCAATTGTATGCTTATAAATGAATGTGCAGTTTCTCATGTTATCCTTGTTAAAGGACAAAGTTGAGCAGGGCAGGAAAGACTTTTAGAGCATGGAATGTGAGGTCCTTTTCAATTTTCAATTATTCCAGATCCTTGGACAATCTCTAATTTGTCAATTCAATTATTTCATATGGTGACTGGATAGGTGATGAAAAAGATCACCTCAAGGTTACACTTTTGCGGATTGATTCTTCATTGCAAGGAGTGTCATCTTGCTTGCCTGACTTTCGGCCATCATTCGTGAATGCTAAAGCTGAAGATCCAATTCATAGTTTGTTCTTGATAGCTGGATCTATTGGTTCAAGGGTTGGTTGCACCGGTATGCGAGAGAAAGCCGCTGAAACCATGCACGTGGTCTGCAAGTAATGTTCAACTCAAGCTGACTTGCAATATGATTTGGCTTGTTTAGTTGAGTTGATAGGCTGAATCCATGTTAATGAACATCATTCAGGTACTTGCTCGAGAAAAAATCAGATGACAGCATTTTGCTGATACTACTTGTTCGAATCATGGATGCTCTAGTGAATTACGGTAAGAAATAAGTAATTACTAAACTCTATTAACTGTTTCATTACTTTGATGTGTTAGAGTCTCATGTGGGCTCCTTCATTTTCTTCATGCAGGAAGCTTAGAATATGACGAATGGTCACACCACAAGCAGGCTTGGAAATTGGAGTCTTATGCCATTATTGAACCTCCATTGAACTTTATCATTTCATCTCATTCACAAGGCAAGAGAAGGTAAAAGGGTACTTCTGTATTTAGCCAATTGTGCAATTGGTTGATCCTAATTAAAACTTTTTTCCTTTCTGACTCCAGGCCGAGATGGGCACTTGTTGACAAGGCATATATGCACAATACGTGGAGATCATCTCAATCTTCTTTTCATCTTTATCGTACTAATGGGAATATCTCTCCATCAAACTTTGCGATCCTTTTGATGGGTGATCTTCTAAACCTGGCATTGCATAGCTATGAAACTGTTCGCTCGTGAGTCCCAAAACCTCTCTTGCTTCACTCAATATGTCTTTTTTTTCTTTACTAGTCAAAGCCCTTGAATCCAATGTTCAAATGCTTCTAGAATTGCATCTGCCGGTTGTAATTCCCTGTGGATGAAGTTTTTCTGCATGAGTTAAGGCTATGAAACCATAGAGATTATGAGCATTAATGTTTTTTTCTCGACTATATAGCCAATTGGTTCAAAGTGACCAGAGCTGCCGTCGACTTATGCTACTGTTCACTGATGTCTTCATCATTTTAGGGAAGTTCCATGTTCTTTTCCTTTCTCATCGGCTAGGCAAGATTAGGGTAAAGGATGCTAGGGAAGTATCAAATATTAGTGTGTTCAGTCGGTACTCAAGATGAAGTGGGTCCATATCGGCGTTGTTATTAGGATATGTGTCTACACCGTCGAACCAGTTACTAGGGTAGTGATGATTATATTTCTGGCAGTACAGCTAACAAAGATAATAGATACTAGTGATTGATTGAATGATTTAGTTGCTCATCATCAACCTAGTTAATGAAAAAGAAGTTGAACCTCTAAATAAAGAGTTTGTCTTTTGCTTTTTATAATATAGACACACTCAGATTGATGAGGAATACTAGAAAGGTGCAGCAAAATTATTCCCATATCATCAACACTTCAAATAGGCCATGAAGGGACTATTGAGTAAAATTTGAGAATAGTGAACAGACATATGATTCTGTCTAAGAGGGGGCTTCAGCTCTGATTATATGAATTCTCAAGTTCTTTTGAATGCATTTACGAGAGAAAAAGAAGAAAACCAAGGGAATGCAAAATGAGCTGAAGAAACCTCCTGTGGGAAGGCGAGCAGAGCACCAAAGGCATGCTTCAATCAGTGTGCCAGAAATCTGTCTCTTTCCTAAATATATCAATTTTCCTCAACTAGAATATATTCTGTTTTTCCATTGGAGTCTGCGGTCTTCTTTCCCTAGAGGGTCATCACTAATATTAAGAGCCTTCATCTAAACCAACTATTTCCAGTGGAAGTAGTCTAGTAGATCATAAAATCTTACACCGAAGTTGATCCAGGATTGAGAAAGAATCAGACATGTTAGGATAATGTAACGATACATGATACAGCTAGAAGCCATATGACTACTGGTTTTTAGGTTTTTCTTATTATTATCATCAAATTCACATATTGAACTGTCCTGTTATCCATCAATCTGAATTATTTGTTAACTTGTCTGCCAGAGTTGCTGGAAAGTCTCTCCTGAAGATGATTAAGCGATGGCCATCTATGGTTTCAAGGTGTATTATTACCTTAACTGAGAATTTGGCAAACCCTGATGCACCTGAACATGCTGTTCTAGGTTCATGCACAATCCTGTCTACCCAAGCAGTTTTAAAGCATTTGACTATGGTATTCATCTTTCCTATATCTTGTAAAGCAATCGCCATATTTTGCTCATATTTTCTCTGTTCTCAATCCAGGAGCCAAAGGCGTTTACATCATTTGTATATGGGATTCTTAAAAGGTGGCCTTTAGTTTGATGTGCAATTACTTATTTTTGTAATACTTATGTAATTTATGTATGTTTGTGTTGTATCATGATCTGAGTTCCTTTCCTTCCTGTTTCTTGAAGTTCGCATCATGAAACCCTCAAAGCTCAAAAAGCGATCAATGAGGTAAACATTCTTGAACTGAACTAATTTGGTACTAAGTACTTCCGCTAATGCTTTTGAGTGACTGCAGCTTTTTGTGAAGTTCAACATTCATTTTGCTGGAGTATCTAGAAGTATCTTGAAGACATCAAACTCTGATGTACAAAATTTTGGTGATTTAATATCTCAGATAGGTACTTTGAGTTCAGAAGCCAATGGCTTGCATTGGAGGTAGGTTTCACCATTTAACCTTGATAAAAAAAAAAAAATAAGGGTGGGCACATGAATGCACTCCTTACAGGTCGTCAATGAAGTAACTTACCGTTGCACCAAGGCTTATCTTGACCATTCAATCTTGATAATTACTTAATTAGTATATTCTATTTGCCTAGTATGGTCTCAGATTTTTATCTGAGCTTTCTAGAATTTTTAATTCCAGTAGTAGCACCTATGTAGTGGGCACATGAATGTCATCACTTTATATTCTACTCTATCAATTTTTTACATATGTTCATATGGAAAATGATGCATAATTCTGCTTCCTGCCTTTTCAGGTACAATCTCATGGCCAATAGAGTTCTGCTCTTGCTGGTGATGGTATCAAGGGGTGACCCACTTTTGTCTTCAAAGATTTCAAGCGAGACTGCTGGTAAATGAAAATTAAATGAACTAGCCAAATCCCTCCTGTAAATAATGATCCACTCCAGCTTTCTCTGCCGGAATGCATATTTTCATAACTGTAAACTTTTTGCTACTTTCAAGCTTGGATTTTTTCTTCAAGAGTGGATGTGGGAGAGAAGCAAATGCTGTCTAGGGGATGAAAATCAAACATTCAAAAAATTGCTTATTTCCCTTTTTGGATATATTAATATCAGCTTGTTGTGGTACTTTCCTTTTCAGGTCATTTTTTGAAGAATTTAAGAAGCCCACTTCCTCAAACAAGAATTCTTGCAATCTCAGCTCTGAATACATTGTTGAAAGAATCACCATACAAAACGACCACTGAGCAATTGGAAACTTCTTCTGGAGATCTTGTGGGAAGTACCAAGTCTTCTCTTGAAGGAGCTCTAGTGGAGATTTTTCAGGAAGAAGGATTCTTCAGTGAGATTTTTGATAGCCTTTCTCACGTTCATGTCACTAGCGATAGTGACAGCACGTCTTCCAGGGGAAGTGCTGGGACTTCTTCATTTCAGAGTGTCGCAGACAAATCAATTACCTTCTTCTACTTTGACTTCACAGCTTCATGGCCACGTACCCCTAATTGGATTACTTTACTGGGGACCGATAATTTTTACCCAAACTTTGCACGGATCTTTAAACGCCTTGTTCAAGAATGTGGAATGCCTGTTGTGCTAGCCCTTAGGAGTGCACTGGATGAGTTTGCAAATGCTAAGGAGAGGTCTAAGCAAAGTGTTGCTGCTGAGGCATTGGCTGGGATTTTGCATTCTGATGTCAATGGTCTTCCTGATGCATGGGGCAGTTGGATAAAGAATCAATTTCAGAACATAGTTGTGGTGCCGTCAGTGGAATCTGTACCTGAATGGGCGTCTTGCATTCGATATGCTGTAACAGGAAAGGGGAAACATGGAACAGGAGTTCCGCTTCTTAGGCAAAAGATTATGGATTGTTTACTTGCACCTTTACCCCAAACTGTCATGACCAGTGTTATTGCCAAACGATATGCTTTTCTTGCGGCTTCCTTTATAGAAGTTTCATCACCAAGGATGGCAGGGGCTGAACTACAACTTCACAGGAGACTTCTGGATGAGTTGCTTGTCAATATGAGCCATCCATCTGCTCAGGTACATGCTTTCCTATATTTCCATCCATATATCTTATGTGTAATATGGTTTCTCTTGTTTGTCACCACTGCAGGATGATGTCAATTATTATTGGGTATTAGCTAGAATAAGTCCTCTATAGACAGCATTCACGACACTGGTTTTGATTTTTTTCTGGCACTCAAGGGAAACCAACCCATTGTATCGCTTACATTTCACATAAAATATCCATAGCTGTCCTTTTTTCGTCCCATTCAAGTCGTCATTGAAGCATCTATATTACATCACACAACTTTCCTATAAACATCACATCACAAACCTATAAACGTTACATCATAAACCTTTAAATCTATAAACATCACACAACCCATTTGAATTTTATTTTTCTCTCTAACAACTTAACCTTATATATTAATATTAATTATAAATGTTTCAATAAAAGTTAAATTTTTTATAATATTATTGATAAAAGTTATTGTCAAATTTTTTAAATTTTTTTACTGTCCAAATAAGACCAATATTGATATAGTTTTATTATCCATAGCATATCTACAATCATTATTCATTTCTTGGATTATATTATACAATTTCGTATCGATATTAATTATGCGAAAAATTGTTAATGTATATTTTTAACTGATTCAAGATAGTATAATGCTCATTGTGCCGAAGGCACGGGCAACCTCTAGTAGATAACATTTTACTTGGATAGGTGAGAGAAGCAGTTGGTGTTGCCCTTTGTGTGGTGTGCTCAAACATCCAGCTCTATACATCAGTTGCTCATTGTCATCCGGGTGAACTGGAAAAGAACTATATAGACAATTATGGAGAATGGGGTGGATGGAGTCAGATTCTATCTGAGCAAGCTACTGCAAGGGCCCTGAAAATCCAGAACTCCCTTCAGCTTGAGGATTTGGAATCACGATCGGATGCAGTTCCTGAAAATGGATTGAAAAATGATATACAGGAGGATATGAAATGGATGGAAACGGTACTTGTTTTTTTATGAACTAATTTCCTTAAAGCTTTCGTTTTCATTCTGTCTTCTTTTGTTTTCTTTTATTTGGGAAGAGGGGAGGGGAAAGCTAGGGATGGTTAGAACGAACTAATGTATTTTCCTCAAACAAAGTGTAGATGACGAATCATCTATTGAATGATTGAAATTTTCAAAATCATGAAATTTGACTGCTGTTCCTTTCATTGTGAACCTTTCAAAATGCAGTTGTTTCATTTTGTGATTGCATCCTTGAAGTCTGGAAGATCATCATATTTGGTGGACACAATTGCTCAGATACTATACCCCGTTATATCCTTACAGGTACCGACATAACCTATTTTTTTCCCTTTTTTGCTTGTGGGTGGTGGGGGATTTAAGAAGTGGATCAAGGGAAGGGCATCCTTAGAGGTCCTGCTTGATTTCCTCCATGGTTTTTGTTCTTGCTTGTGCGAGCATAGAGTGGAGTGCATAGTGTTTAACAGTTAGAGTAGACTCTCAGCAAAAAGACCATAAAAAAAGAGTTAGAGCATATGAAGACTTGCACATTGAGATTTCGAAGCGCCAATAAGGGAAGATACAATTGGCGTGTAAGAATCTAAAATTTATATATAAGCTATTATTAATATGTAGAATAGGGATTTCTTTCTGTGTGGCACATACCCCAGAGCAAAGTTGGAATAGTATTTGTAATTTGCATCCCTTTTCATGTTTAAACTTTGTATCACTATACTGCTATTATTTCATGGTCATATCCCTCAAATCAACTCACATTTTATGAAGGAAACATCCAACAAAGATTTGTCAACATTGGCAAAGGCTTCATTTGAATTGCTCAAATGGAATATATTCGGGGAACCCCATCTCCAGAAGGTTGTTGCTGTGATTCTGGGGTCAGCCCTTGATTCTAATTGGCAGACTAGATCTGCTACGTTGACTTATCTGCGGTCCTTTATGTATAGGTGTTCTACTTGGGAGCAATATCTCATATATATTCAAGCCTCCACGCTAATGGTACGGTTTGTGATGTTTACATGATATATTTGCTCGTATAACAGACACACTTTTACCCTCTCACGGCAGCAGAAACAACAGATTTGGGCAACTGTGGAGAAGCTACTCGAAGATAGCCAAGTAAAGGCAAGTTTCTGATTCATTATTAAATGTGTTTGATAGATTGGATGTATGATTTTCTTTGGGTAAAAGGATTTCTACCAACAAAATGAGGAAGATCCAGCATTTTCCCCGTGTTGGTAATCACTTATTTAGACTAAAGGGGTATAGTACATATTCGACATGATTTAGGATAATAGCTCTAGAGATGCCAATTGGCAAGAGGAAGAGGAAAAACTCCATTCATAATTTAGGAGGGAGTCTAAATAGAAATAATTGTGAAATTGATACGACGAATATGGAATTCAATCATTATATATATGACACTTATTTTTTCACGGACGAGCAGAAGGTACAGTTATCACACTGCACTGCATAGTGTGGAACCTTTTGGATAGGGTACTTTCCGGTGATGATAAATACCATACTCTAAGCACTAGGTGGTGGTATGGTTTATCATTTCCTCCAACTTCTTCGTGAATATTATTTGTTGACTCAAGTGAGAGAACACGCTGCAACAGTTTTGGCAGCTCCGGTGAAAGGCGGGGATGAAATTCTTGCTAGAGACTTCTCTTGATAGGGTACATATGAGGTTGTTTTAGATGCTTTTGGAGCCAACTTCAAAACCTATGAATCCAAGGGGCCCCAGGAAATTTAACATGGTAACAATTTAACAAGGAAATTTTCTCTTTTGCTTAGCCCCTTTTATCATTACATTATGTTTCATGTAATATCCATGTAAATCATCTTGGCTTTGCTAATGAGCATGGGAAAGGAACATTGTCTTTAGGAAATCATATTCTGATTTTGGAAGATTGGGACTCAATGGTGTTCATGAAAGTCTGCACCATTAGTAGTATTTGCTAAAAAAAAATCAGATAAATTTCCCTTTTTTTCAATCCACAGTTCCAGCCCACATAGAAAAAATAGAAAATTACTGATCCTCAAACTCACGTGACTTTGATAGGATGGTTTTCATTTTTTTTTCTTTTTTAGGGGTTTTTTTTTTTGCATGTTTTACTTTTTTTTGCCTTATATTTTTCTTTTTCGGGTTTCTTTTTTCTTTTTACTTTTATTATTTTGACCTTCTAACTTTTACAGTTTTTAATTTATTTAATTTTCCAAAGTATTCTTTTTATAAAAATATTTATTTTTTTTTCTATATTATAATAAAAAATTTTATATTATTATCATGTTGATGGTCAATTACAATATCTCTAAAGAGACAAAAAAAAATTGCCTAAAAATATTATAAATTTTTATTTATTATAAAGTTTCATAAGTTTTTATTCATCAACGCACAACCGGCTAGCTGATTGTGATAAGCCGGCTAATTGGTTGAGAATCGCAGAACCTGTTTCACGATCCTATGGTTCATGACACATAACCATCAATCATGCATTAGCTAGCATCATTTCAAAATGACGTTAAAACACCATCAAAATAAAAGTAAATTGGGTGCAAATGATTTTGATCATAAAAATGATTTTGTGTGATAGATACTAAAAAACTACTAAATCTTGCAGAAGGATAAAACATGTGAAGAAAAACTATATCAAATAAAAATGAATGTTCATTTACGCTACGAGGTATACCTTATAAGAAAACAGACGATATTGTGTGGGAGGTAAAAGTTACACATAGTCTTCATAAACCATGAACCAGTAAAATATTTCGAGGGGCCTAGATTAAAATCAGCGAAATGATTTTATGATCGACATGATCAACAACACTTTCACTCATTTTATTCTTGGTGATTTGAAAAAAAGAGACAACTTAAACACAACAGGTATTAATTATGTAATTGATTAAATATTCTTAGTATTATTTACATAATGTATCACTTCCCAGGAGGTCACCCATGACAACTCCAATCCAAGCACGCTTAACTGCGGAATTCTGTTAAACTCTACTCCACGAAAAGTGGTTAACCACATGGTGATATAGTCTTTTATATCATATCTTATAAGCTTCTTCGATTCAGGAATTATAGCCAGTTCGTGGTTAACCACATGGTGATATAGTCGTTCATATCATATCTTATAAACTTCTTCGATTCAGGAATTATAGCCAGTTCGTGGTTAACCACATGGTGATATAGTCTCTCATATCATATCTTATAAGCTTCTTCGATTCAGAAATTATAGCCAGTCTCGTGGCGTATATATTTTCGAGGATCGTTCTGTCGCCTTCTCGTCGAAGATTATCTGTGCTTACCACGACCTGATATGAAGACTGACTATCCCCACCTGTACTTGGATAGTACTTCTCAGGAGGTCACACATCCTGAGGACTACTCCAATCCAAGCACGCTTAACTGCGGAGTTCTGATAAACTCTACTCCACGAAAAGTGGTTAACCAGATGGTGATATGGTTTTTCATATCATATCTTATAAGCTTCTTCGATTCGGGAATTATAGCCAATCTCATGGCGTATTTTTTTCCGTGTATAACATTCTTAACCCCTTCCCTTTAATTCTTGTGAATCAAGTAAAGGGGCTCGGGGGACAAATATTAAACACAAAAAAATACCCGCCACATGGACAACGTCAGAGATGCCACGTAGATAAAAATAGGGCCCACTTCGAGTACGTGGTCGTATGACGTGGGTAAACACGGGACCCGCGACCGATGACTTGGCGACTCGTTCAAACACCTCCGACCATGCATGCATGGCCACACATGGCCACCATGCATGGGGAGAGTTTGTCGTGCATGGGGAAGCTCACCTGGCAAAGGAGGAGCTCGGCCGGCGAGCGGCAGACGTGGCTGGTGAGCAGCAGACACGGACGGAGACCAGCGGCCTCACGACGAGCAACAGCTGCTTCATCTTCTCCTCCTCCATACAGCAGCGAGCACTGGCACCATCCCCACGCGAGCAGCAGAGATGGATGGCAAGCTCCTTCCTCCGTGCGAGTAGCCACCTGCGGTGAGCAGCGGAAGCACGAGCGAGCAGCGGGTCTTGGCCGCGAGCAGCAAGCACGGGCGAGCAACGAGTCTTGTCTGTGAGTAGTGAACATCGGGCGAGCACCGGGTCACCTATGCGACGAGCAGTGACATGCATGGCAGGCAGTGGACTTCTTCCCTTGCGAGAAGCCGGCGTCCATGCGAGCAGTGGGCTTCCTCCTTGGCGAGCAGTGGACGTTCTCCTCGGCGAGCAGCGGCTTCATCCAGTAGCAAGCAGTGAAGCCAAGCATTGGTTCTTCCCTTCCAGCGAGTAGCCGAGGGGTAGAGTTCCATGGCAATGGCGGCCAGCGGCTCCATGCATGGCGGGCAGTGATCC
>JAOWBR010199314.1:0-18493 GCA_028571145.1 Dionaea muscipula
GACCGGCGGCAAACCCCCCCCCCCCCCCCCCCCCTCTCTCTCCTCTCTCTTCAATGTCCATTTGAAGACCTGAACATTGCATATCCATTTAGACCAGCTCCCGGATTTGAGTAGTCATGGAAGTTGTACGGGTACCCATCGCCCCCATAATTCCTCATGTTAAGCAATGACAAATCTGGGCACACCACCTGCCACTGGTGTCGAACCAGGCCATCTATGTGGCCATTGCCGTAAGGCATCAGATTGGCGTGAGGGATGAATTCTCTCAGAGAATCAAAATGACTGCCAGAACTGTAGTGGGGCTGGAAGCCATCATTTTGGTAGCTAGGTACCCGTTCAGATCTGCAAGAGCTGGCTAAAGAGGCCTCACCGGACATTCCCATATCACTAGATAATTTGAACCACCGATGGAGCAGGTTGGGAGATGAGTTCATGCCGAGAAAGACGTTAGTTTCCCTACTGCTCTCACTGCTCTGGAGCTCATCATCAAGCAGATCATTGATGATATCAAGGTGTGGAAACTCCTCTGCTAACACACCCTGGGTATGTCGCCCAGAGGTTGAAACAGAAAAATTAGAGGGTACAACAGCATTAGCAGGGCTTCTTAAACTATGAGTTTGGAGGTCATTGGCATTTGAAGACGAATCAAATGTCAAGCCACGGTTCAAATGCCTCTGAGTACTGCACATCCACTGCATTCCAGTCTGAGCAATATCCCTCGTGGATGACCCAAAAGAAATGCCCGAGCTAATAGAGCTTGTATCAACCCCATCTGACCCCCGAGGTAGAAATATCGTGGCCTGTTGAGAGAAAGTTGACGAAGGATTCATGGTCATGCTAACTGGCTGAGGATGACTGAAATTAGCGGGACTAGCAGTAGCAGTAGCAGTAGCAGAAGTACCAATTATCACATTTCTATATGACTGAGGAACAAAAGTATGGGTTCTGGGGGAAGGTTCTGGACCCAGCCAGCCAGCGGCACTCACAGGACAGGATAAAGGTGGGGCTACAGTTGTTGCATGAACAATGGAAATAGCTGGGGGCATGAATGGCTTGGAACCTGGAATAAGGGGCGCACTAGAGGGCCTTGACATAACAGGGGGTTGTCCAGAACTTTTCTCCAGTGGTTTGGGACCAGAAATGTTAATGGAATCAGGTCGCAACCCAATTGCAGATAGGGACGTGCTAGGAGAAAAGGCCAGCTTCTGGGTGGGTTGTGGGCAGGATGACGCTGCATTCTCAGTATGTTGCACACTGCTTGAGGATAACTTCTCAGTTTGCTGTGTGCTGCTTGAAGATGTTTTCCTACTCGGAAAATGATCTGCAGCAGGACTACTCCGCATGTCAGACTTCAAGTGAGCAGGAAACCTTGCATTACTGGGAGACGGGCTCCTAGAGGAATACGGTAAAACTGGAGCCTTCTCCTTGGACACTTTCTCCATATCACCTTGGCCTCTACTACAAGGCTTCCTTTGTAGCAACATAATCTCGCCCTCCTATTAACACAAAAGCAAAAATCATTTTGCAAGCAGCTAAAGAAGTCAAATATGGAACCAACACTTGATCCAGATGTACAAAATTGAATATTCACATAATAAAAGCAAAAAAGAAATTAAGAAAAAGTCGAGATCCTTTCTCAGGGGAACCAAGAAAATTGATACTGACAACATGAATGAAAATAGATTCAACAGGAAGAGAAGGTTCACAATGATTAATCTGACAAAGATTCAAAGGCTCCATCCACAAAAAAATTAGTTCATAGGAAGCAATAATACATGCTGAAGTGGGAATATGAGATCACACACAAAAATGAGAAACAACGGTGATTGAACATGGATTTGATAATGCACACAATCCCAAGAATAATATAGCAAATATGAGATTCTTTCTAACCACTTTCTTGACCATGAGATGCTCAGGTCCTTGCATAAGATGCAGGGATGTAGAGGATGATCCAACAGATACAGGTTCGGTGGATTCAGTAACTTTGTCACAAGGAAGAACATCATTATGATGCCTCTCAACAAATGCCTCCAATGGCTTGCTATCTCCGTCACTTGCTCCACCAGCTTCACAACTCGTAGCCTGACTATGTTGATTCTTCCCACTGCATAACCAAATTCCACAATCACACATAAGACTTTTACCCAATAGGAAGGCAGAGCTGAGGCAGATTATTTACCTGATAGGAGACTTTTGGCCTTTTGAGTTTACAAAGGAGTTTCCCCGGAATGAACCGTTTGTTGTCACCAAGGGAGCTGAATCTGTAGAAGTTGTGGATGAGCTATCATCCATTACAGATGAACTCTGCTTATCTTTCCCATGTTGTGCAGTTGATAAGCTTCCCCCAACACCATTACGACTGGCTTCTGCAGGAGGATGAACCTCCAATGTGTCAGTATCCCAATTAACAGGACTTGCATCTCTATCATCTGAATCAGGCTGATGCAGGTCAGCTGCACCATCCACTGAATCAGAAATATCAGATGCATCTTCAAGGGTGTCATCCTTCTCAAGCGTGGTTTCTAACTCAACAAGGGATATTTCATTCATGGGACTCTCATAGAGATGCTTGTCTTGGATCATCATCAAAATACCCTTCTCATCCTTTGCTTTATCCTTGCCCTTTCTGCTCCGCTTTTGCTTACTCTTCAAGAATTAGAAGCAAGGGATAATATCATATCAGCTTTATTAGAAGAAAATCAAAGGCAATAAATCTGTGTAACAGCAAAAGACATATGCATAGAACTTTAAACGGCCAGTGGCAACACCCTTGTTGGAGTGCCCAGATGGAAAGCGTTGGAGAACCAAAAAAACAATGAAAAGAATAAAACGATAAGGAAAGGCCGACTGCTCTATGATATAAAACCCACATATATGGATGAAAACAGGAGTCAATTCTCTATTTTAACCTCTTCCTTGTAAATGGCAAATTGAGTATAAGATGCACAACCACCAAAGCGTGTTTCTGTCCAAGTAGCAGGAAAATGAATCTTTGTCAGGTATGCCTTACAAAAAATTAAGCAATCAATCACCAGCAAAGTGCAAGAACATTCTTTATATTTTCCTCCAATAGCATTCCTATTTGCCAATTAGTACCACTTTTTTGCTGGGCCTTCACCACTTTTTCATTTATCAATTTCACTGAAACGATGTTATTACATCACAGATTGAATTAGAATCAAATTTCTATGAAGTGGAATCTCCACTGCCATCTGCCTCCAACTGAACTCCAGATCAATACTCCGCCAATAAGAGCCAAGCATCAGGACATAACAGTAAATCCGGTGAATGAACCAAACTCATAATCAGATATCAACCGATAAAGTCAAACATGACAGACCTGCTTTTTCCTTGATTTCTTCTCCTTTTCAGCCAAAGCACGCTTTGCCTTCAGCTCACTCTCAACCAGCCAGGCTGCCTCCTCTTCACGAATAAGTTCTTCTTGCCTCTTCAAAGCAACAGCTTCTTGATAAGCAACTTCAATTTTATTGCTGTGAACATAATAATGTGTGAGAACAATTATTTTGAAGAAACCGCAAGAAGAGTTTAGCCGGGGAACACCTTATGTTGTCACTTATAAACAAGCAAAGATTCCCACCCGCACAAAATGGAAGGTGGAAAAAGATGCAACGGATACTTCAAGTAAATCAACCTGAAGATATGGGCAAGTACAAAAATTTCAACAGTTCTTCGACCCAATTCAGTCAACCGCCTTTCATCTCGCTCGATTGACTCCTTGTTGAAGTCATCCCCAGCACTGCCATCCTAAAGATAGAAGCAGGCAAGGAATTCCAACAAATTATAGCCAAAGGATAAAGCATAAGAAGAAAGAAACAAGTACATGATATGCGAGAAAATTTACAGGTGTCCATTTGTATGTTCTTCACCAATGCAAGAAACAATCATAACACAGCAAGAGGGATATATTAATACGAACATCAAAGACTTTGAAGGCTGCCTTATCAACCAAAAACAAGTACCATGACATCCACCTTGATTATTTATCAACTATATTCCTATTGAGAAGAACCTAGAAATTTGATACTCCATATTTTTTTTCCAATCAACTTACAAAATTCCGTCATTGCTTTCTTTCTATCTTTAGTCATATGATTGACTCTGTTAACCTATGTGATAGAATATTACGAGAAGGCACAAAGCCTAGGAAGGTCCGTCTGTATTATTTATAAACTCATGATGGGTCATGAGCTGCTGCAATCAAACCAGCCCAAAAAACTCACAACTCTCTCTCTCAAGTTGGAGCATAAATATTAATCATGCCAAACTTGTTACAAATAAATTCTACTGCAAGAGGCTCAGTAAGGATATCTTCTAACTACTCACTCGTCTGCACATGATGCAAACAGATATTCCCACTCTTTAGCTTTTCTTTGACAAAAATGGCAACCTCAATATGCTTACTATGTTCATGAAAAACTATATTAGACGCAATATGAATAGCAGATTGACTATCACACCACAACTCAGTAGGCCGAGAGACTGAATACCCCAACTCTTCAAGCAACTGACCAATTTACGTAACATTACTAGTCAAATGTACAAGAGCACAATACTCAGACTCGGCACTAAACCTGACAATAACTGATTGCTTCTTACTCTTCTAAGAAACCGGATTCCACCAACAAAGACACGATACCTACTAGTAGACCTCCAATCAAAAGGTAAGCCAGCCTAATCCACATCAGAGAACTTCTCTATACAACGATGACCATGATCACAATAAAGTAAACCCTAGGCAGATACATGAGAATATGCAAAGCCGTTTCTCAATCACGAACTCCGAGATCTGACATAAACTGACTAATTACGCTGACAAAGAAAAAAATAATCGGACGAGTGATGACAAGATAATACAACTTACCAACCAACCGTCGATACCTATTAAGTTCACGACATACCTCGCCATCCCGCAAGCTTCACTCCAAACACCATAAGAGTATCACTAAGTCTCGCACCCACCATATTAGTATCCCGAAGCAAGTCGAAAGCGTACTTTCGCTAGGATAAAAATATTCCTCACTTGCAGAGAGCTACCTCAACCCCTAAGAAATACCGTAGATCTCTAAGATCTTTAGTCTAAAAACGACTTTGAAGAATGTCCTTCAGAGAAGTGACACTTGCACTATCACTTCTGGTCACAACAATATCATCCACATCTACAAGAAGAATACAACTAGCACTAGAGCCTTGATAAAATACCGAGTGATCCTTTGCCGACTATTGGAGATCAAACTCTAGTACTACAGAACTAAACCACCCAAACTAGGATAGGTGACCTTGCTTTGATACCATATTAACCTATGTGATAGATTATTACAAAAAGGCACAACCTAATGAGGGTTCGTCTGTATTATTTATAAACTCATAATAAGCCTTGTGTCGCTACAATTAAACCAATCCAAGAAACTCACAACAGATTCAATTTTTTTTTCATTATATATACATTGAAGGTGTAGATGGAGGGTGTGAATTCCTAAAAAGGGTAAACCACATTTCCTTGTGGAGAATTTTCGAAAGAGGGCAAAAGCCCATAGGTTATTAACTTCTTTTTTAGCAAAAAAAAAAAATGTGACAAAAAATTCAAAAGCTCATAAACTCAATGCTATGGGAACTCCAAAATCTTTCACACATCCATTTACTGAGAATTCACGACAAAATTTACCAACAAAGTAGAGTTTGAATCCATAATCAACAGCAAGGCTACTTCCCACTGGATGTAGTCGACCATATATGTAGGATATATGCACACAGGATCCGATAATTTTAGTACTCTGACTATCGGCTACCTAACACGCACTGTTCAAATCTAATCAGAAGATTATATTTTGAGCTACTGACACTTAAGACAACAATTAACACTAAACAATAAATAATATAACACTATCTCAAACAAATATTGCCAAATTTAAATGATTAATCAGCAAACAGCCAGAAACTTATGTCATGACATGGGAGCTTTTACACCAAAGCCACAACATACTTCCACCAAGTAAGCGAGAAAACTGGAAATGTTATCTCCAACTGAATATGAATCTGTAAATAATCTCACCTTGGTACGGTTTTGAGGACCCTTCTCATCCTTCGGAGGCATGGGTTCCGAGGCAGCCCGCTTAAGAAGCAACAATACATCATCTACCAACACAAACATATCCTTATCCACCCGAACAATGGGAGCTGGCGTATGTTCAGCATCCAGTAATTTTCCCTTCGGTTTCTTGCACTTACTTTGGCCCTGAAGTGCCTTAAGCCCACTATACAAGGAATCCATAACTAAGGTAGATGTGACTTCCTTCTCTATGAAAAATTGCTTAACAATTACTTTGAGGATCATGTCGATTTTCTCCTCAGACATGCAGCGCCTGGAACTTTTATCAATATCTTCCCAGAAACCAGACAAGCTGCAAACAAGAATGCAAATACATTACAAATGTCGGTAGCAATAAAATAGGACAAATCAATATAATCACCAAGAGTAGGAAAACATGTGGAAGATCAATAAAATTTCACAATTACAAATTTACAACTAAAGCAATGAAAGGCAGTGGTCATTGTTGGCAGTCCACTACAGGGAATTCCCAATGCAAAAATAATATCAGACAGTAGAGAAGAATAAGGAGAAAACAACAGTAACCAAAAAACAAAACAAAAAAAAGAGTAAGCTAAAATTAACGAGAGTGCACAAATAAGAGCAATAGCAAACACTATCTAGAATGCAAAACAAAAAATGATTTGACAAGCTTTTCCTAGCACACAAGAAATCTAATACACCTGTTTCTATAGTACTCCCAAATGATAACATCGTGCATATGTTTAAAGGCACCATGTTATCATTTGGGAGGTTGATATAACCATGGAATGGCTATATTTAGGCCCCAAATTCAAAAACATTTAGTCCTCAATTTTGTATTATCTGTTTTATTATAGGTTTCATTTCTTTTCAGGTTAAACCTTTTGCAAACGTAAAAGGAAGGAAAATAAAGCATGAACCGAGTAAATTACATGGAAAAAGATACAAATCTTAACTGCAAGACAAAAGCACAAAAAAATGTATAAGGATAGATGTGATTGCTCAGTCCAAGTATCCCACATCTTGAATACATCATCTTGTAGTAACTCAATACCCGGACCGAGACATCCAAGGTGACCTAAAGCGGATCAAGATGATGAGGATTAACTCAGTCCCAATCTTCCCTGCAGAAAGCAAGGAATTAATCGGTATGCACCTTCCCTACATACTCAAAGTTTGTAACATATCCTTAACTGATGACATGCACAAACAATGGAATTTATTGCTTGTCTACTACGGTCGGCTTTCAATGGTTGCAAAGACCTCTTTTGTCAAAGGAGGGACCAATAAGCCGTTGCCACGCCTCATGAGTGCCGCAGAAGAAACACCTTTTCCACATTATACTTAGTTGATTTTGCAAAATAGAAAAGGTTAATGTAATATTCTTTGCCTATAAATAGACCCCTTAGTTTAATAGAAAGAAGAGTTGTTTTTCTACGCTAGAAAGAGGAGATACTTACCACCTGAGTATTGATCTTCTAAGCTAGATAGTAAACTAGTCCTACACTAAAAGATTTCTTTCGTGACAGAGGGGATTGTAAAGTGTAGTTGTAGTTGTAGTTTTTACTTTGCAAATCATTTCGGTTCTTCAATACATGTGTTCTTCCTTGTTCTTTATCACAGTGTTTTTCCTTGATTGCATTTACTACCTTCCTTCACTGCTTTAATTGCATGATTATGACAAGGAAGAATCTCGAGTGAAAGCATATAATCCATTTCCTTTGTGTCTTTATCACATTTACTGTTTTCATTAATCACATTCCTTTACTGCTTCGTTTACAACTTTATCCATTTTGTGATTACAACAAAGGAACTCTCTCAAGTGACAGCCAAGAATTCATTTCTTTTGTTGAGTTGATTTTCATTTCATTAGGTCAAAAGTTACATTCGCCAAAGGGAATCTCACAAGTATATATTCCTAATCTATGGGCCACTCACAATGGATCAGAATCTTAATATACTAAGACCAATAGCACAACACTCCCCCACAAGCTGAAGCATAGATATCAATCATGTCAAAGCTTGTTACAAATAAACTTGACCCGATTTTCCATTAAGGGTTTTGCAAGATTGTGTCCAAGTTGTTCTCCGGTCTTCACATGATTCAACACGATATCTCTGCCTTGTAACTTCTTTCTCACAAAATGATATCCACTTCGATATGTTTGGTGCATTCGTGAAACACCGGATTGGATGCAATATGTATGACAGACTCTGATTGTCACACCACAATTGGGTAGGTCGTGGAGCTAGATACTTCAACTCATCAAACAATTGGCGGAGATATGTAACATCACTAGTAACATAGGCAAGGGTCTACACTCGATCTAGCGACGACATGTAATACCCTGTACCGCATTAGCGGACTCTAATAACTATTCAGAGCCTAATCAGGATTTATTAAGAGCTTAAATGTGACCACATAAAGATGGCACGTGTTATTAAAGGTAAAAAGGTCAATGTGAGTATATGACCTCGAAATTTTTTTATTTTGATGTCATTGTGATCATCGCGAAAAATAATGAGTTTTGACTACTATATTGTCATATGTCGGATGACTTTGAGATAATGTGGGAAGTTGGTTATTTTCAGAATTAAAAGATTGTTATTTAATTCCTTTTATCTATTACCTATCATACCTCTTATGCTAGGAAAGCCACTGCCTCCTACCCTCTTTCTATTACCTTCTACAAACTACTTGCTCCTTATCTGCTACCTATCAGACGGATAAAGCAAGAAGTAGAATTAGAGAGAAGAGAAGGGAACCGAGAGAAGGAGCGGAGAAAGAAGAAAGGAAAGGAAGAGGAGAATCACGAGGGTTCTTCACTAGCTCCTTGATTTCCTTGTGAGTTCGAGAACTGATAGAGGAAACTTTGGAGGGGCTTGCTCATGTCTTTCAGCTGATCTATGTGAGGTGTTTTTCCTTTGTCCTCAACTGAATCATGGTTTCAGATGAGTTGCTATGAAGGCCTTGTGTTGGCTTGATGATTATATGTGTTTTCCATGCTCATGTGGACTTTTCATCAAGTGAAATCATGAGTTTGATGTTGCTATAACTTGGAAAAGGGTTGGAGTAGTTGTATGCATGTTTTCTGATGTATTTAGAGTGTCAAATCAGATGTTAATGTGTTGGAATCAAAGAAAACGACGAAGGTAGATTTTCTACAGAATTTGCAAGTGGTCCACCTGTCAAAGTGCAGAGAGGTCGACCGGTCATTTAGACCACTTTCTGGAACGAATTTGAAAAAACTCAAAGAATGAAAGTTATAAATCTCGATCTTAGTTGTCCATAGCAATTTGAATCACCCCATTTGAACATCATATGAGAAAGTTATGACTGTTTTATTAAAAGATGTCGTAGAGGGACTTAATGGACTATTAAAGGATCGGAGTCATCGGACACTTACGATTTTGCATGTTATGACCCCAAATACTTGGGAAATGATCTTAGACACTTAAATGAAGGTATCTAATAACTATATAAGAGGATTTTAAGGGAAGAATATGAATTTCATAGTGATTGATCGTTATGTATTACCGAAAGAGCATATGAATGAGCTATGCTTATGTTTGTGTATCAGGATCTGTTAAAGATTGTGGTGAACGCCGAGATCTCGGTTAGAGCTGTTGTTGGCTAGCTACCTCGACATGTACAGGTGAACAACTGAACGTAAGGATAGGAGTCAATGATCATCATATGGATATTGATTTGCCAATCAGATTACTTTGTGTCATCCTTACCCTGACATATGAGAGTAGCGTAGCTTGTGAGACATTTGGTTGCCAGGTGATATGTCTACCTGATGATATTGACCTCCAACCCACGAGTCGAGAGTGTAGCCTGTATTGCCCCATTCCTGTGAAGGGATGGTGTGGTAGTAGCCTCGTTCCTGTGAGGGAATGGTTAGCTGGATATGTGTGTTCTCGCCGTTATTTCCCCATTTTGGGTATGGTGCTACACGTATGTGAGAGATTGCTACTCCTATCTTGTTGGTTATCACTTGATAGATCCAATGGACTGGAATTTGTGTTTGTGTTATGAAGTTGGTTTCCCGGCTGTGACAGAGACCCAACATTAGTGGGATACGTATCATCCTTGCGATACATATGATCATAAGGGACGAATATAGCACATGTATGTGAGTGGCTATGATGAGCTACTATTATTGAATAGAAGCAGTACCTATCCCTTGACTGTCATTGACATTGTGGGGGCATGAGTGTATATGGTTTTGTTGAGACTATACAGTCATGCCTCCATGGATTTTTCAATAAATAAATGACCCTGTGAAGTGGTGGTTGTTTTAGTTTAGGAGCGGTTTCATATTGCTTTACTGATGATATGACTCTTTATGATATGAGACATGAGTTCCTTATTAATCTTCTTTGGAGATCATGTATGATCTTATTGAGTTATGGTACGAGGGATGACCCCTCTTTAGTACGAGACCATGTTGTCTTATGTTCTGGATTTGGGAGTCATGCCATTACTGATATTTGAGCTTGAAATGAAATTTTTTTTTCTCTATGTGGTCATGATGTTATGTGTTATTCGAGGCATGTATTGCTATCATTATTGTAAAGGATATTCCTATGTGATGATGATGAGACACTGTGTGTCGTTGCTTTATGAGAGGGTTGTTCTCTCCATTTGTTATTATGGGTCTAATTTAGGAAGATGTGGTTTATACAATGTTTGTATGAAGATTTGTTGGGATATAGGTTACCCTGTATGATATCTTCTTGGCGAAAATTGTTTGATGTGGTTATATGTACGTGATGATAGCACGAGGATGGACTAAAAGCAAACCCACACATGTCGGACTTGTGTATGTAACATTGATGATACCTTAAGCATATCTCTTTGCATTTCCTTGAAGTCTTGGGATTGATTATAGTAGATATCATTTGATGGAAATTGCTTCACATGAGTTTGACAACACTTCATGACTTTGAAGAAGTGATGAGCACTGCTTATATTGCTTACGATGAGTTGTATGATAAGTGTGTAGAGTATTATCGGCCCATCTATGTGTTATTTTGGGTTGACAGAACGATTGACCTTTGATGTACCATGTTGTGGGTTATATGAGTTCATGTTTTGATAATTTAAAGTGAGATTGCATACGGATAAAGATTGTCTATATGATGAGTGAATGGTTTCAGATATTATTTATTGTATGGTGAATCCTAGACTCACTTGATTTGAGACCCTTAACAGGATGATTTTTGGTGTGGTCATGCTGATAACGTGATTAAGCGGGTATCATATGATTTATGGGTTGTTTTGATAAGGTGGTTCCAATGTACCATGATTATGAGAAATGTTTCGTATAATAGATTGATAAATGTAGGAGCTACTATATGTGTAGCTACCGATTCATGTAAGTTGTATATGCTTTTATAGATATTTATGTCAAATCAGATATGAGACTTGATTCTGATTGGGTTGTGGACATCATTTCACTTGAGGTATGACATTGATCGTAGTCATATATGTTTGATTTAAATTTCGAAAACGAAATTTCCTTAAGGAGGTAAGGATGTAATACCCCGTACCGGATTAACGGACTTTAATGACTATTCAGAGCCTAATGATCGGGATTTATTAAGAATTTAAGTGTGATCACTTAAGGATGGCACGTGTTATTAAGGGTAAAAAGGTCAATTTGAGTATATGACCTCGAAATATTTTGATTTTGATATCATTGTGATCGTCACGAAAAATAATGAGTTTTGACTACCATATTGATATATGTCGGATGACTTTGAGATAATGTGGGAAGTTGGTTACTTTCGAAATTAAAAGATAGTTATTTAATTCCTTTTATCTATTACCTATCATACCTCTTATGCTATGAAAGCCACTGCCGCCTACCTTCTTTCTATTACCTTCTACAAACTACTTGCTCCTTATCTGCTGCCTATCACACGGCTAAAGCAAGAAGGATTATTAGAGAGAAAAAGAGAAGGGAACAGAGAGAGGGAGCAAAGAAAGAAGAAAGGAAAGGAAGAGGAGAATCACAAGGATTCTTCACTAGCTCCTTGATTTCCTTGTGTGTGAGTTCGAGAATTGATCGAGGAAGCTTTGGAGGGGCTTGCTCATGTCTTTCAGCTGATCTAGGTGAGGTGTTTTTCCTTTGTCCTCGGCTGAATCATGGTTTCAGATGAGTTGCTATGAAGGCCTTGTGTTGACTTGATGATTATATGTGTTTTCCATGCTCATGTGGATTTTTCATCGAGTGAAATCATGAGTTTGATGTTACTATAACTTGGAAAAGGGTTGGAGTAGTTGTATGCATGTTTTCAGATATATTTAGAGTATTAAATCAAAGGTTAATGTGTTGGAATCAAAGAAAACGACAAAGGCAAATTTTCTGCAGAATTTGCAAGTGGTCCACCTGTCACAAGCAAGTGGTCCACCTGTCACAGTACAGAGAGGTCGACCTATCCCAGTGTAGAGAGGTCGACCGGTCAGTTAGACCACTTTGTGGACTGAATCTGAAAAAACTCAAAGAATGAAAGTTGTAGATATCGATTTTAGTTGTACATTGCAATTTAAATCACCCCATTTAGACATCATATGAGAAAGTTATAACAGTTTTACTAAAAGATGTTGTAGAGGAATTTAATGGATTATTAAAGGATTCGACGCCTACGGTTTTGCATGTTATGACCCCAAATATTCAGGGAATGATCTTAGACACTTAAATGAAGGTATCTAATAACTATATAAGATGGTTTTAAGGGAAGAATATGAAATTCATAGTGATTGATCGTTATGTATTACCGAAAGAGCATATCAGTGAACTATACTTATGTTTGTGTATCAGGATCTGTTTCTGATCATGGTGAATATCGAGATCTCGGTTAGAGCTGTTGTTGGCTAGCTATCTCGACATGTACAAGTGAGGTGTGGTATTAGTCATCGTTGAGATCCGGTACATTTCTTGATACCCTCTCACTTCCTACAGCCGACATATGTTGTACTGCTTGTTTTCATCATTCATGTGTTGGTCCACCATTCTTTGACAATTTCGTCCATTAACTCATGTTCGTGCTTTCCTTTGTGATTTTCTTGTTATGTGCGGACTATGCTATGATATGTAATATATGTTGATATATTTATCTTCCGCCTACTCTCCTTTTACCGAAAGTAGCGCCATGATATATTTATGGACTTGTGATAATGGGAGACATCTCGGTATCACTACAAGGATTTATGTGATAAGTTGATGATTATGTTATGTGTTGATGGTGTCCGGCCCTTTGATGACAGGGTTGATGATCATATTTATCATATAATAGTTAGTTCACCTCGGTTTCATTACGAGGTTGTATTGGAAATTCACCTCAGTATCCTTACGAGGTTTTATTGGAGAGTTACCTCGGTTTCACTACAAGATTCTATTTGATGAGATGATGTGTTATTCCGATGCTATGATGACGGGGTTGATGGTTGATGTTTGGTAGTATGATGTTATTTCCGACTTTGTGATAGTAGAGTCGACGATCTATGACCAATGATATATTGTTGTTTCAGACTCTGAGGTAGTTGAGTCGATGAGATATGATTGATGATATACTGATGTTCTCGACACTACAATAGTTGAGTCGACAGCATTTGATTGGTATTATGATGATATACTATGGTGTTCCTTTCATACCTCAGCCTGTTATTAATATATTTCATACTATCTCTTGATATCTATCTCTTTATCCTGTTGATGGGATGCATTGTATAATTAGACTGTAGAGTCTTTCATTTCCTTTTCATATTGAGTATGTGGAAGATGAGTCTGAGATATTTGATGAGACTGTTGGCATATCTTTTCATTGTGCCTAGACCTGTTGTCTTGTTATTCATATTGTCGTTTAGTATACCTTCTACTCATAGTATGTCATTTGCTTCGACCTGTACCGCATCTCACTCGGCTCTCATAGGTTGACGGATCTACTTCCGCTACTTCGTAGGTATACAGGACTGTGTTGTTGGATGCTCGGAGGGGAACGTTGCTTGGCCTCTTAGGTTTATGTTTGTAGTCCTGTATACATTTTGCATGGGTTATACTGTGATATGTGTGATGAGCCTCTTTTGAGTTTGAGACGACAGCCTTTGATGTCATCTTTTGCAACCCATATAGTAAGCTATTGGTTCTGAGGGCTTGTCCTCTTTTGTGTTTAGCTGGCTTTGTTTGAAAGCACAGCTGTCATGGTACTGCTGATTATTATTTCACTTTGGTTTGCGTGGCACGAGCAGGAGCTTCTCGAGTCACATGTCACTCTCATCCCAGGGTGGAGTGCGACACGACATGTTGCTTCTTACTCTTCTAGAAGACTAGGTTCCCACCAGTAAAGATACAATAGCCAGTAGTAGATTTCCGATCTGATGGTGAGCCTACCCAATTTGCATCGAAAAATCCCTCTATCTGTCGGTGTATATGATCGCCATAGAATAAGCCCCTACTTGAATTCCCTTTTAATATATCGAAGAATATAAATTGCAGCCTCTTAATGAGAAATCTGAGGGTCTAATATAAACTGGTTTACAACGCTCACCGAAAAGCAATATATGATCGGGTCACAGAGAGATAATTTAACTCGTCCACCAATCTCCTATACTGATTATGATCCTTATATGAGTCATCTTCTCCACGAACGAGTTTTACTCTAGGAAGCATAGGAGTATCATTCGACTTGACATCTCTATCATACTCATGTCCTATAAAAGGTCAAGTGCACACTTACGCTGGGATAGAAATATCACACGCCTGCACCGAGCAACCTCGATGCCCAAGAAATACTTCAACTGTCCCAGATCCTTAGTCTGAAATTACCTCTGTAAGAAAACTTTGAATGGCATAATCCTTGTACTATCATTTCCGATAATAACAATATCATTCACATAAACAACTAAAAAGATGCATTCAGTACTAGAGTGTCTATAGAAAACTGACTAACTGAGGGATCCTTTCCATACCTCTGCATGCAAAACTCTATCATCACAGAATTAAACCGGCCAAACCACGTTCTGAGAGATTGTTTCAACTCATACAAGGACTTTTTCCACCGACACACATGACCAAATGACTCCCCCTGGGCAACAAAGCCGGGAGATTGCTCCATATAAACCTCCTCAAAGAAATCCCCATAAAAAAAAGGCATTTTTCACATCAAGTCGATGCAAAGGCCATCCCGAAGAAGCAGCAAGAGAAATCAGAAGACAAACAGAGGACATCTTTGTAACAGGAGAAAAGATGTCCATGTAGTCAATCCTATAGACCGTGCGTAGTCAATCCTATAGACCTGAACATGGTCTTTGGCAACCAAACGAGCCTTAAGTCGAGCAACAGAGCCATCAAGGTTCACCTTCACAACATAGACCCATTTGCAGTTAATAGCCTTTTTCCCTACATGTAAAGGCACAAGGTCGCACCTATAATTGGCCTCTGAAGTTCCTCAAGCATGGTCCGTCGCCACCCAGGAGAAGAGAGTGCATCAGACAAGGATCGAAGAACAGAGAGAGAGTCCAAACGCGATATAAAAGCATTTCAAGGAAGAAGAGACACCAACATAGGAAATATGAGCTGATAAAGGATAAGTAGCACAACGTCGCTGACTCTTCCGCAAGGCAATGGGGACATCTAGATCGGAAGAGGCAGAGGGCAAGAAATCTTATGACGAGGAATTAGGACAAGAGCCATCGGTAGGGGTCGGTCGAGGAGTAGCTACTGGAGGAAAATCACCCATAATAGGAGGAGAGGCATATGAGATCACAGACCGAGGATCACAGACAAATACCTGAAGTGGTGGAGGAGGATGGTTAGATGATGGGATGGCGATAGACGATGGGATGGAACGATACACATGCTCATAGACTAAACTCCCATCAATAGAGGGAGAAGGAGGAGAGGAGGACAAGGTGGAGAAGGAGGTGGGCTCATTAAACACATCAGTAGAGACGCAAAATCGTCTTAACTCAGAAGAATAACATCGATAGCCCTTTTCTGTACGGGAGTACCCAATGGGATGTGTTAGAGACAAATGGAAGGAAAAATGGAAGCTCATTCTTCATTCATTAAGGGTGAACCCTTATATACTACAACACACTAAAATTACCAAGATACCCTTAGCTACTACAACGCATATCATAACACTCCCCCTCAAGATGGAGCATAAATGTTAATCATGCCCAACTTGTTACATATAAACTCAACCCGATTCCCAGCTAAAGACTTAGTGAGAATATCAGCAAGTTGGTCAGTAGTCTTCACATGATTCAATTTAATATCCCCTCCTTGAAGCTTCTCTCTTATAAAATGGCAATCAACCTCAATATGTTTTGTTCTCTCATGAAATACTGGGTTGGATGTAATATGGATGGCGGTGAAACTGTCACACCATAGCTGAGTAGGCTGAGGAGCCGAATACTGCAGCTCATCAAGTAACTGTCGGAGAAAAGTGACATCACTGGTTAAATGTGCAAGAGCACGATACTCTGATTCCGTACTAGAGCGGGCAACAACCGGCTGCTTCTTACTCTTCCATGAAACTAGGTTTCCACCGATAAACACACAATAGTCTGTCGTGGACTTCCTATCAAAAGGTGAACATGCCCAATCAACATCAGAAAATCCCTCTATCCGACGATGTCCATGATCACTATACAACAAGCCTCGACTAGGATGTCCCTTGATATATCTGAAAATATGCAATGCAGCTTCCCAATGAGGAGCTCGAGGATCGGATATAAACTGACTCACCATGCTTACAGAAAAAGCAATATCTGGACGGGTGATGGCAAGATAATTTAACTTACCCACCAAACGTCTATATCTATCTGGATCATCACATGTCTCACCTTCTTCAAATGCAAGCTTCACCTAGGAAGCATAGGGGTATCACTTCGCTTCACACCCATCATACAAGTGTCTTGAAGCAAATCAAGGGCATACCTGCATTGTGATAAAAAGATTCCCCGTTTGCAACGGGCTATCTCAATCCCAAAAGAATATCTCAAAGAGCCAAGATCTTTGGTTTGAAACTGGTTCTGAAGAAAAATCTTTAGAGAAGCAATCCCTGCACTCACTCCCAGTAATAACAATATCATCCACATAAATCACAACGAGAATACTCCCAGTACTAGAGTGACGAAAGAATACTGAAGCAATCCTTGGCAGACCTACTCAAACAAAAATCTGAAATCACATAGCTGAATCATCTAAACCATGCTCTAGATGATTGTTTCAGCCCATATAACGACTTCTTCAACCGACACACATAGCCGGACTTCCCCTGAGCAACCATCCTGGGAGGTTGCTCCATATAAACCTCCTCGAGCAGATCACCATGAAGAAAGGCATTATTTACATCAAGCTGATGTAAAGGCCACCGATGAGAAGCAACTAGAGAAATAAGCAAACGGACGAAGGCAATCTTGGCCACGGGAGAGAAAATGTCAATATAGTCCATACCATATACCTGGGCATAACCTTTAGCTACCAAGCGGGCCTTCAAGAAGGCAACAGAGCCATCAGGATTCACCTTCATGACATAAACCCACTTGCAACCAATAGCCTGCTGCCCTGGAAGCAAGGGAACAAGGTCCCATGTCTGATTAGCCTCAAGGGCTTGAATCTCCTCAGCCATGGCCTGCTGCCATCCAGGAGAAGCAACAGTCTCAGATAAGATCCGAGTAGAGATAGAGTCCAACGCAGAGATAAAGACTTGCTGAGAAGGAGACACACCAGCATATGAGATATGAGCAGACATCGAATAAGAAGCACAACTACGCTGACCTTGCGTAGAGCGATGGGAACATCCAAATCTGAAGGCGAAGAAGCAGCAGGGGAGGACTCCAATGGTGAGGAACCCAATGGGGAGGAATTCAACGGGGAAGAACCCTCGGGGCCAACAGGACCATCAGGGACTGGCCCAGGAGCACCTATGGAATCCCAAGAAATCACAGAACGGGGGCCTCAAGTATAGACCTGAAGAGGTGCAGGAACAGGTGGATCAGGCAAAGAGGTCGGTGTACACTGTATAGTAACGGATAAAGGAACTGATGAAACAAGAGTCAGCTCGTAGATAAGAATATCATCCACTGTAGAAGACTCATATGGCTTCTCAAGAGTGGAAGGGGAAGAACCAAATGGTGTAGTCTCATCAAACACGACATCGGCAGATATACAAAATCGTCCCAGGATAGGGGAATAGCACCGATAACCCTTCTGTGTCCGAGAGTAGCCCAAGAAGATGCAACGCAAAGACTTAGGATCCAGCTTAGTCAGACCAGGGCGAATATCGTGTACATAACAGGTACAACCAAAGATCCGTAAGGACAAAGGATGCAGAGAACGATGGAAAAAAAGAACGTTGTAGGGAATCTCCCCCTGAAGAACA
>JAOWBR010199536.1:980-18492 GCA_028571145.1 Dionaea muscipula
ACACATAGTAACATAAGTTATGGGCATTCTATACCCAGTAACACACTCAAGCTAAATCAAGTGCTCCACAACCTATTTCACCCCCCTATGAACGTCGATGGTTTGAAAACCATGATTCAAAAAGGTTTGAAAAGCCTTTCTAAAACTGTTAAGGTTTGAAAAACCTTACGGGACAATTTCTCCCACTTAGACGAAATCAACATTTTATCATGAGGGTCTACCTCACAAGCCGAGAGCCTTCTCACATACTATCGTTCGATTCATTTCGTTCGACCATGAGGACCTACCTCATAAGCCGAGGGCCTACCTCGTAATTTTTTCGACTGATCATCGAGTGACGACACCGGTTCATGGGGGACCAAACCGCCAGTTAACTCCGCTAGTTCAAGGGGATCTACCCCGCTGACCAAGTTATACTAGTTCAAGGGCATCCCATCCCGTCGACTATGACACTGGTTCATAGGGAGCTCACTCTACCAGATACGAAGTTGAGGGCCTACCTCGCATTATCAATCAAACTACAAGGGCCTACCTCGTAGAGTCAAAAATCGGGGACCTACCTCGCATTATCAATCGATTCATTCAATCGACAAATGGATACACAAAAACGACATCGACTAAGATTCGTTCGAAACTCAATACACCTCGACAAGAGGTTCAAAAAGATTTCGCTCGATAAAAAGCGAACGACCAGACTTCGACTACTCTCTAATTCAGAAAACTTTCTGCCTTAGAGAGTGGGGGACAAAATGTATTGGCAAAGAATGTTCCTACCAAAAATAAAGACCCCCTGTTTAGGCCCAAGGAGCTGCTAAGACTCAAATAAGGCCTAGTAGACCGAGTCAAACATTTGACCGAGTAAAATAGTTGACCGAGTCAAACAGTTGACCGAGTCAAACAGTTGACCGAGTCAAACAGTTGACCAAGTCAAACAGTTGACTGGTCAACCCACCTCAAAATATCAGGAAATAATTTTGCGTCTAATACACCGATATTAGAGCCTTATAAATTGGCTCTTCTCAAACTCAAAGGGGGTTGGACCAACTATCATTTCGTCTTCTTGGAGCAATTCTCCTCCATTATTTCGTTCATCCATCCGTTCGTTCAGCACGGATGGTCCTCCATTATTCCGTTCATCCATCCGTTCGTCCAGTACGGATTGTCCTCCATTATTCCGTTCATCCATCCGTTCGTTCAGCACGGATGGTCCTCCAAGATTCCGTTCATCCATCCGTTCGTTCAGCACGAATGGTCCTCCATGATTCCGTTCATCCATTCGTTCGTTCAACACGGATGATCCTCCATGATTCCGTTCATCCATTCGTTCGTTCAGCACGGATGGTCCTCCATGATTCCGTTCATCAATCAGTTCGTTCAGCACGGATGGTCCTCCATGATTCCGTTCATCTATTCGTTCGTTTAACACGGATGATCCTCTATGATTCCGTTCATCCATTCGTTCGTTCAGCACAGATGGTCCTCTATTATTTCGTTCATCCATCCGTTCGTTCACCACGGATGGTCCTCCATCATTCCGTTCATCCATTCGTTCGTTCAGCACGGATGGTCCTCCATTATTCTGTTCATTCAGCACGGATGATCCTCCATTATTCCGTTCATCCATTCGTTCGTTCAGCACGGATGTTCCTCCATTATTTCGTTCATCCATCCGTTCCTTCAGCACGGATGGTCATCTATTATTCTGTTCATTCATTCGTTCGTTCAGCACAAATGATCCTCTATTATTTCGTTCATCCATCTGTTCGTTCAGAACGGATGATCCTCTATTATTTCATTCATCCATCCGTTCGTTCAGCGTGGATGGTCCTCCATCATTCCGTTCATCCATTCGTTTGTTTAGCACGGATAGTCCTCTATTATTCCGTTCATCCATCCGTTCGTTCAGTACGGATGGTCCTCCATTATTCCATTCATCCATCCATTCGTTGAGCACAGATGATCCTCCACTATTCCGTTCATCCATTCGTTCGTTCAGCACGGATGGTCCTCCATTATTCCGTTCATTTATCTGTTCGTTCAGCACGGATGATCATCTATTATTCCGTTCATCCATTCGTTCGTTCAACACGGATGGTCCTCTATTATCCCGTTCATCCATTCAGTACGGATGATCCTCTATTATTCCGTTCATCCATCCGTTCGTTCAGCACAGATGGTCCTCTATTATTCCGTTCATCCATCCGTTCGTTCAGCACAGATGGTCCTCCATTATTTCGCTCATCCATTCGTTCGTTCAACACAGATGGTCCTCTATTATTCCGTTCATCCATCCGTTCGTTCAATACGGATGGTCCTTCATCTTTCCGTTCATCCATCCATTCGTTCAGCACGGATAGTCCTCCATTATTCCGTTCATCCATCCGTTCGTTCAGCACGGATGATCCTCCACTATTCCGTTCTTCCATCCGTTCGTTCAGCACGGATGGTACTCCATTATTCCGTTCATCTATCCATTCGTTCAGCACGAATGGTCATCTATTATTCCGTTTATCCATTCATTCGTTCAACACGGATGGTCCTCTATTATTCCGTTCATCCATTCTGTACGGATGGTCCTCTATTTTTCCGTTCATCCATCCGTTCGTTCAGCAAGGATGGTCCTCTATTATTTCGTTCATCCATCCATTCGTTCAACACGGATGGTCCTCTATCATTCTGTTCATCCATCCATTCCTTCAGCACGGATGGTCTTCCATTCCATTATTCCGTTCATCCATCCGTTCTGCACGGATGGTCCTCGATTATTCCGTCCATCAGTTTGGTTCATTAAGGTTGGTTCTTCATCATTCTTGCCAACCTTTGGCTCTACCTAATCCACTTACTCCGTTCAATACAGTCCGTACGACATACTCTTTAATATGACACATTCCGTACGACATGTACAACGTATTTCATACAACCTACACTGTTGGCACTATGTCATCGACCTACCTCCATCATTCCCTCTAAGATTTAGGTCCAACATAGTCGTACTACATAGTCATCCTTTATAGTCGTACTACATGGTCGTCCTACACAGATGACCTCTCACATTATCTTCATGCTCGTAGCTTGTTCATCACATCTTTCAGCTGTCAATTCGTTCTACCAGACTGTACTCTTATTCAACTATGAGCTCTAAAGGTGATATTCAACCATGAGCTTCCAGCGATCGTCAAACCCGCAAGATTTGACGCGATCAATAACATCCGGCGCCGTCCGTGAAAAACGACACAATTAGTCATGTCTATCCCTCCCATATTTCTCCTCATATTTCTTGGACCTCTTTTTTATTACTCACCTGAGCATCGAATCATTTTCGATCTACACTACCTTAGTGTCCATGAAATTCTCAATCTCCCTCTTGCTTTCTTGTCTTATACCTTGGTGGTTAGGACCTTTCCAGCGATCATCAAACTCGCAAGATTTGACGCAAACAATAACATCCGGCGCCGTCTATGAAAAACGACACAATTAGTCATGTCTATCCCTCCCACTCGCACTGATAACATTGTTAAAGATCTCGCTCTTCAGCTACAATCTAAAACACAAAATAACCCACCGACACGTGAGGAGTTCAACTAATTGAGGAGTCTCATGCTTGAGAATCAAGACATGATGGTTCCACAACCACCTACAGCAGCTCGACAACTGCCCAAGGATGCTTTACCCAAGCGGGGGACTGATCTGTCCGGGGGTGCTTTACCCGGGCAGAGGACTGATCTACTCGAGGGTTCTTTACCTAGGCAGGGAGAGACTCATCCCGGCCAACTGTTAGCCGGGTAATCACGAGATCTGCCTGAGCATGATCAACCTGGGCATAGCCTGGCCATAGTCGAGGAATCTGCCCGGCTCCGAGCAGATTTGCTCGAGAGGAGTATGCAGGTCAACCCCAGTTTGGAGAATGTTGGGTGTGATGATCGTCTCATCCTTCTGGAGCCTGGGCAGCCGAGTAGACCCGCTCATCAGCAGCAACCACTCACCTTAGCGTGCGACAAAGTGGAGAAGGACGGCCACGAGGCATCGTACACAGCCATGAAGCGGCGATCTCCGATTCAGACTACAACAATCAATCGCTCTAGACCTTTTACTTAAGAGGTCCATAAGGAACCTTTTCCGACGGGCTTTAGATTGCCCCAGATCGACTTATACGATGGTTCAACTGATCCAAAAGACCACATGAACAGCTTTGAGGTCAAGATACAACTTTTTGGCGTTGAAAACGCCATCATGTGCCATACTTTTTCGGCCACCTTTAAGGTAGCCGCCAAACAATGGTTTGCCTCTTGTCACCTCGATCAGTCTCGAGATTCTCCCAGCTGAGGGATGCCTTCATAGGTCAGTTTGTCAGCTCCTACATTTTCTCTAGGTCCTCCCCTTGCCTGTTCAGCATCCGACAGAAGCCAAAAGAATCCTTGAGACATTTCATGGCTTGCTTCAACAAAGTCTACATTCAGATTCTTGGCCTCAACGGCGATGTGTCCATGGTCGCCACCACTCTGGAGTTTTTCTCGATGATCTCACCCTCCGCAGGCCTGACAAATTTAGGTAACTACTGCAAAGGGCACGCAACTACATAACCGTCGAAAATCAGAACAACGCCCGAGCAGCATCTGACTCTAGAACCAGAGACTGTAAAGATTCCAGAAGAGATGTTGGAGATGACATTTCAGAAAAGGGACCGCCATAGAGATAAAAGATCTCACAGATTTGATTCGAGGCTCCATAAGATCGATCATCCAAGGAGGGAGTGCACTCTTCTCACATCACCAGGAGAGCAGGTCTTCATGGGTTCTACAGACAAATGGTGTAACCTTCACAAGCATCCAGGTCATAACACAACAGACTGTCGAGTGCTCAGGAGTCGTCTGGACAACATGACCAAGAAGGGCAAACCCTCAGCCTAAAAAACAAGAGACTTCAACAGGAGCCCAAGTCATGAATATAAGTACTATTAGCGACGAGCTTTTTCATATGCTTTATCCCTGTTCTCTTTCTTTTCCTCTTATCATATGTGTCTGTATATTTAAACCTCGACTAACTTGATTATCGGAGCGATCCCGTGAGATTAACCTTCTCAAGACCCCCTGACAGGTTTTCTACATAGTACATATCGCAGGACACGTTGATCGACCATACTGCTTCAAAGCATCAACGTCGCATCAGTAAATTAAGCCTACCGATTCATTCTCAAAGTCAGGAAACAATGCACCTACCGGCTTCATAGCTGCGCTTTCTCGACTTCTGAGCTGTGACTGATTTCCGACTTCAAAGTCATGCTTTCTCAGCTTATGAGTCGTGACTGTTTTCCAGCTTTATAGTCGCACTTTCTCGATTTCCGAGCCGTGACTGTTCTACGGCTTCATAGCCGCGCTTTCTCGACTTTCTATCCGTGACTGATTCGGCTTTATAGCCGCACTTTCTAGCTTCATAACCCTAAATACTTTCCAGCTTCATAGCCCCAAACACTTTTCGGCTTCAAAGTCGCGAGTAACCGTCAACTCCTCAGTCGTCGCCCAAGGCTCCTCATCCATCACCGATGACTCCTCAGTCATCGCATATGACTCCTCAGCCGTCACCATCAACTCCTCAATCGTCACCGTCGACGGCTCAGCCGTCACTGTCGATGTCTTAGCCGTCACCATCGACTCCTCAATCGTCGCTTACAGCTCCTTAGCCGTCATCTCGGGCTTGGCAAGCGCTTCCAGACTTGGTAAATCCTCGTCACTTGCCTCGTCCTTTTGTCCACTTGGCTAGGTTAAGCCCGACTCGACTTCAAAGTTCATAGTTCAAATTTCGTTCGCACTATAAACTTGGGGGAGTGATGATGTACTAGAAAATTTCCCCTATCCACATGAACAAAAGGACAAGAGAAACAATTTGATTCATCATGGAGTGTCGAGCTCAGACTCGGATAGGACCGACCCGGCTCGGTCCGGGAAGATCTGTCAGGCAGATCCGCCGGGCAGATCATAGCCCCCCAAGGATCGGGCAGACCCACCATCACTGATCACCTCGGCCTCCACGACATCGGGCAGATCTATCGAGCAGATCCGCCGGACAGATCCACCGGGCAGATCTCCCCCCTCCTCCGGGAAGCTCCTTCATCACCGGACAGAACGTGAACCACCGAGCACCTCCACGACCACCACCAACGCTGGGCAGGTCCATGCTCACCCTCGCCGGGCGGATCGCCCTCGCCAGGTAGATCACCTTTGCCGGGCAGAGCTTCCCGATGCCAGGAAACCCCTCCCTCCTTCGAGCACTTCCGATCAATCCTCGGGGTGGGAACTTCAAACTCTGTTAGAAGACTCCCCGCCTCGCTAGGAGTGCACAGCCACGGATCGTTCCTTGATCGGAGCTCCGAATTGCTCACACAGATTTTCTGAAGTTCCGAGGACAAAACCATCATTGAATAAGTGCCCCCCTTTGCCTATAAATAGTGGGTCATCCCTTTGGTTTTCAGAGAAGTTTTTTCCTAACTCTTCTCTACTTTCCTTACTTAAGTGAAGTTGTTAGTTTGATTCTTTATCTTGCTATCATTTGCTGACTTAAGTATCAGAGCGGTCATCCCGGACTCACACTTCGAGCTTCCCTCTGACGTGTTTGCTGCTTCCTTTCAGGATAACGAGTTGGATTTTTCTTCATTCAAGCCGAGCTAGTGTTGGCTTAGCTTGTTAGATCCGTTTTTCATTCGAGTCAGTTGGTATTAGTCTGGGGAATTTTCAAGTGATAATAATACTATCGTGTTTTTTTTTGGCACAGACACATAGTAGAATACAGTAAGTATTAACTTTAAACGGTACTAAACTATCATTTATTATTAATTAAAACGGTAGTATATAATCGTAAAAGAATAATTGAAAAAAAAATAGAGATCGTACACATCCTCCATGGGTGTGCGAGAAGTAATCTGCTATTTTTGTGGTTGCTTTTAGGTGGGCCCGTATAAGAGGGGTGCAAACTGCAGACCAAAAGGATAAAAAACCGTGGCCTCGTCTGGGTGGAGACGAAACGTGCACTCCATCAGATGGTCTGCTCAGCTGCTTCGTTTAGGCTTCAGGCTACTACGTCAATGGTGGTTTTCTCCTTCTCTTCTTCACCCACAATTCTCTCTCTAATACCAAACAGCCTCTCTACAAGCCTCCCAGTACCAGGCAAAATAAAATGCCCAAAGCCAGCAGCGATCGTGCTTCTGAATCACGGATTTGGAATCCATGAAAGAAACGAAACTCACAAACTGAGAGCACTCACTGTTGCTTCAGCAGCTGCAGACCCGGCTCAGGCCGAGATCACCTGGCAGATTGTTGTGGGTGCTCTAGGTCCTCCTCTCTTTCTATTACCCTCTCCTCCCTCCTCATTTTTCTGTGAAGGCAGAGGCTGTTGCCGACCATGTGTTTGCTAAAATTACTCAATCAGATTTCGTTCTGTTCTCTTTTCCAGCTGGAGTTGTGCCTTTTGTGGTTGCTGGAATTGAGTTCAGCAAAAGAATAGTGAGTGTTTCTTTTGCTTAGTGTTTAATTTGTTTTTTTTTCCCCGGTTACGGATTGGTGTAATGTTGATGATTCATGATCTTTACTTCGTTTAATATGGGGTTTGGGTTGGAAGTTGAAACTGATCTCCGATGTGTTTCAATTGACTGATCATTTTGACTGGTTAGAATCTGATTGCTCAATTGGCTGATCTCTAATGGGAATCCCTTCATTAATTTGACTGGGGAGAATTGGTGTTTATGATGCTTCATTGGCATAAAGACTTTATGCCTTCGGATTGAGGTTAAGTGGTGAGAAAGAGAATGAAAATGAACAATTCACCTTATTTTGGGAAACACCGAAACACAAGAAAACTGTTGGTAAATTTTGTTTTAGACGTGTTTAATGATTTCACTACCAACTCCAGCCATTTTCCAATTATTATTATGACTGAGTTAAACTCATATTTCCCCGCTCTTTACTGAACATGACTAGAAATATTAACCTTTCTCAGGTAAAATTCATTTCATTTCCCTCCCCTTTAGAAAAAATCTCGAAATAACAAGAGAGGATAGAAAAATTAGAGTTTATTATTGATAAAAAAAAAATGTATTATAACCTAAACACAAATAGACTATATATAGGCAAGGAAACCTGAAAAAATTATTTTATATCATTAACAAATGATAAAACAAGATAACCTATGTTAATATAATCATATCTATCGTAAAAGGTAGAATTGATTTTAAAGGAAAAGTCTACAAGAGGAACTGTTCAAGATAGGAAGGTAGTGTGAACAATCTCAAGTGTAGTGTAGCCAAGAATTTGAGCTGAAGACAACTCTAGAGAATGAAGACCGATTAGGTATTTCACAATGAGAGTCCGTATGTAGATTTGTCAATAGCTTTTAGGAAAGGTACCTAATCTTGTACCAAATATCCTCTATATAATTTCCTGTCTTAACAGAGTTCGTCTTCATCCATTCAAGCATTTACATCAAAATTGTCATGTATTACTATTCCAAAGAACATACAAGAGGCTCCAGATGTTCCTGAAGGGACGGATACAGTCCTTGAGGAGATGAGACCTCCGGAGAAAAATGGAACTTAATGGTTGATCTTCCAAAAGAAAAGACCCCTCTTGGGTGCAAATGGATATTCATAGTGAAATACAAGTCATATGGTTGCCAAAGAATTTACACAAACCTATGGTATTGACTATTCCGAAATATTCTCTCCTATTGCAAAGTTGAACACTGTAACTGTAATATCCCACCCAGGATGCTACCGGCAATAATATATGGAGTCCTTCCATATGTCATTGTGTGATTCCCTAGTACCAATAAAAATAACAACTAATATCATAAGTCAGCAAGTGAAATCAAAACTCTATAAAACCCTGGGAATGTACAACACAAAATGAAACCCCGATACATCTCAAAGCTATTAGAACCAACTATGTACATCCCACAATACAACGGAAGCAACCCTCAAACTAAAACAACCTAGGACAGTCATAGCAAAAAGGACAATCCTAAGAGGTCCGATATCGTCTCCCACCGCATCCAGCTAATGTCCAACCTGAAAACCTACGATGCTAAATAGGACATAACACGTCGTCAGCTTATGAAGCAGACTGTGTAGTACAAGGTAGGAATGAATGACATACTTATCAAAGAGAGGAAAGCAAGCTCCAATACAATTATACCAAAAAGGAGATGACGAAACCAGATAGCACAAACATAACACCATGCCCAAAGTGAGGGAAACAAAAGAGAGAACACATGCAGTCATAAAAAACACCTGAAGTACCATATTCTAAAAACAAGACATATCACACACACATCAATACTGTAACACCACAGATCACATATATGCCAATATTGTAACACCACAGATCACATATACACGTCATCAACACGGCAAATACCACGCCATCCCCTCACGGAAATGGGACAAAAACCACGCTATCCCCTCATGAAAATTGGGCAAAAATCACGTCATCCTCTCACGGTAATGGGGCAAATACCACTTCATCCCCTCACAAGAATGGGGTAAACACCACGCCATTCCTTCGCGGGAATGGGGTGAACATCTATCTATCTATAATACATTACACAACTTTCTTATAAATATCATATTACAAACCTATAAACATCGCATCACAGACCTATAAATCTATAAACATCACACTACCTATTTAAATTTTCATAAAAGTTATTGTCAAATTTAAACATCACAAAACCCATTTAAACATGTTTTTATAAAAGCTAAACTTTTAATAAAAGTTATTGTCAAATTTTTAAATTTTTTTACTATCCAAATAAGACTAATATTGATATAATTTAAAAAAAAATATATTCTTATTCATAACTTATCCACAATCATTATCCACTTCTTAGATTAAATTGTACAATTTTGTATCAATATTAATTATGCAAAAAATTGTTAATGTATATTTTAAACTGATTCAAGAGAATATAGTGTTCATCGTGCGGAAGGCATGAGCAACCTCTAGTAATCAATAAACCACATGAACCACACTACTGTAATAACACTAGGTAAGGCAAATGCAAAGGCACGCCGTCATGCAATCTATAATAAACATGGTACACAA
The DNA here is from genome assembly GCA_028571145.1 of Dionaea muscipula. Classification (NCBI taxonomy): domain Eukaryota; kingdom Viridiplantae; phylum Streptophyta; class Magnoliopsida; order Caryophyllales; family Droseraceae; genus Dionaea; species Dionaea muscipula. The sequence goes on from JAOWBR010199536.1 coordinate 11,069, forward strand.
GCAGATGAAGAAGTACTAAGAAAGCACAACCACGACTCGAAGGTCGGAAATCAATATGAAGAAGTGGACCAACACATCAACATCCATATGAAAGCAACTACATGCTCACCTGCCTATACGAGGAAACGACAAATCCTCACTCCATGGGTCACCATGTATGGTTAGCGAACCTGAATAAAACATAGGATAGCATATACTTAATACACTATCCAAATAAATTCATAACTTGGTATTTAGTACTTTAAAATTACCCCTCAAAGTTATAGATAATATTAGATAAATTATCATAGTCCTTGTTAAGGAAAACAATACCCAACTATGATAAAAGTAACCCAAATGCATAAACCCGACACTGTTCAGTAAACAGGTCATATCTTCCTCATAACAGATCCAATTGAGAGAAATCAGATGTTTATGGAAAGCTAAGACAAAGGGCTACAACTTTTCTTCTTTACACTTTCTCAAATTCTGTCAAGAACAAGGTGAAAATCGTGTTCCAAAAGTTGGGCAGAAACCTACCTTAACCATCTAGTTCACAAGTTATTTTTAAATGTACCTTAATACCAAATCTGATATAACATATACCAAAACGCTTAGTAAAGCACAAAACCAAAATATCCAACCTATTAGAACATCATAAAACACTTCAAGGTCTGTAGGAAACGAGCCAAACCATTTCCAACAAATTATTCATCCCAAAAGTCACTTGCACTTAGTCATTCTAACATATTTCTGTAATCTGAGCATAACTTTCTCATATGACATCTAAATGAGGTGATGCAAGATGCTACGGAAATCTGAAACATAGATCTACAATTTTCCTGTTTAACACTTCTTCAAATTCAGACAGTAACCAGGTCAAATCTGGGTTCCAAAAACAGGACAGAATGCTGTCCTAATACTCATGTTAGCAAATCACCCCTTCACATGCACCAAGGCTCCAATTCGTGCATAAAACATACCAAAATCAATTCCCATGCTTCCAAAACATTCAAAATTCGTAATACTCATATAGAATATCAATCCCATCCACTTGATGCACAAAAATCAGATTCATGACATGCCCAAAATCACATATACAATAACCTTAAACACAATTTGACATGAACTTGTTCTAGTTCATTCCCATCAGCTTTACATCTTCCAAAATCATGCTAAAACCAACCACAAACCTTCCAAAACATAAATATCATTATGCCCCATCATGTACACAAATTTCTAGCCATATACAACAACATGGCAGCCCCAATTTCATGCAAAACTCACACAACAAACAACTTAAGACGTCATGTAACAACCCAACCTTTTTCCCATCAATCTTGTACAAAGTATTGAGTGGAAAGTTGGCCCATAAAGTGAGGCTATTCATATTATTTATATGTCATTACAAAAGGCAATGGGCTGACAAAATACATAAGTGTAGGCCCAAGTCTAAAACACAAACTAACACATTAATTCATAATTCCTAACTCACAACACTCCCCCTCAAGTTGGAGCATAGATATTGATCATGCCCAACTTGTTGCAAATATACTCAATCCGATTTCCAGAAAGTGATTTAGTTAGGATGTCACCCAATTGCTCCCCTGTCTTCACATGGCTCAAGTGAATATCACCACACTGCAGCTTCTCTCTCACAAAATGACAACCTCAATATGTTTCGTTCTCTCATGGAAGACCGGATTGGAAGCTATGTGGATAGCGGACTTGCTGTCATACCACAACTGAGTAGGTCTTGGAGCTGGAAGCTTCAACTCATCAAGTAGCTACCGAATATAGGTCACATCACCAGTCAAGTGAGGTAGAGCACGATACTCAGATTCGGCACTAGATCTCGCAACCACAGATTGCTTCTTGCTCTTCCACGAGACCAGGTTGCCACCAACAAACACACAATAACCACTGGTAGACTTCCGATCAAACGGTGAGCCTGCCCAATCTACATCACAAAAGCCCTCAACACGTCTGTGACTATGATCGCTATAGAGTAAGTGTCACACCCCCTCCCGGGTGAGACCGGCGCGTGACTTGTGGGGGTCACCCACGTGCCACGTAAGCCTAGAATGCAAAACCCGAATCATGGGAAACACTAAATCACAAACATCAGAGCTAACACTAAAGATGCGGAAGAAAGATTTAGACCCGCTAGGGGAAATCAACAATCGAAACCCACATCGGGGGAAAACATGTCAAGACCCACATGGGGGAAACAGTGACCAAAAACCCACAAGGGGGGAAACACAATCACAAGTCACAGTCTAAGTCATCAACAGTTCAAAGTTCTAATGTTCCATGTGTCTCTAAAATGCACTATGGACATACAACCACAAATGATGCGTAACAACCAAAAATGATGCCTAAGAGGTGTGCCCCTTCTCGCCGGTCATCCTCCTATCTCTCAATCTGCTCACCTGCGCCAAATTGTTCAATCGGGGGATGTACACGAGCTAGTAACATACTAGTGGCATACTAAAACAAGAACAATAAGGTTAAAACTGGCTAGGTGTGATTAATTATCCAAATCAAATGTATGTCACATGGCCGACCACCTTAATTTGCGGCGCGGAGATGGTCGGGTAAAACAGGAGGGGATCACTAATCACACAGGTAGCAATACAGAAAGTATGAAAGAAATGATCATACGGCTAGCAAAGTCCATGAGTAATAAACATGCAGCACAAGTCTAAATATGGATCACATACAACATAGCCATACAGGTATTTCATTCGTACGGATAAGGGTGCCCATCGATACTAGGCATAAGCCTCCCCCGATTATGGCGACCGGGTAGAACAACCTCCTAGCTGAGTCGTTCTGGACAACTGTCGCGCAGCAGAGTCCTACGGACATTACGACGCCGGGGTCACCCTAGTGGGTATGTTCCCCAAACGGCCAGAGTCACTTTTTGGGTTTAAGATCCACTCGCTGCAACGGTATAGAGGCTACCACCCTCAATGCCCAAATCAACAGTCAAAACATGTATTATGCTCATGGAAACGGGTAAATAACGATAGATAGTCCATATATGAAACGAGATATCAAAACCAGGCCGTAGCCGGAAATAGAGAAATAACATGACCATCATCCGTAAACCATGGAAAGGAAGCATGCATATGGACTATTCTACATTAAACAAGGATACCGTGTATGCCAACGGTATAGGTATTAGGGGACAATCATGTCACATATAAGGTTTAAGGATGGTGTACATCCCCTCACCTGAGTCCTCGAAAGAATGCTAAATTTAGCTCACGCGCTCATCGATGACTGGAACCTCGATGGAGCCTAAACCACAATTCAAACGAGAAAACATCTCATAATCGTGACCACAATCTAAGCATGAATCCCTAAAAGTGTGTCTAGCAACTTAGAAAAAACGACGCGCACAATGAGAGAAAAAATCATCGAACAGGACAAAATGACCGGCGGACGTCGCTAAGGACGACCTCGAGGACGTCCTCGAGGATGTCCGCAGTGACGTCCACTGAACAAACTGGGAAATTTTTAACATGACAGAAGCCTCTGTGGACGTCCTCGAGGACGTCCACCTCTGCTGGGCTTCTGCAGAACACGATTTCTGCTGCGGGAAATGTCCCAAAATCCTCCAAACTCAACCAAAATCAATTCAAGGCAAACTCAAACGATTCTAACTACTTTGGCACATGGAATGACATGAAAAATGACCCAAAACAAACTCAAAAGCTTACCCAAACATGTGGCACATTCAAAATGACGAAAATGAGGGTTTGAACCCAAAACCCCCCAAATCTTCCAATGTCAAGGATTAAATCTGAAAATGGACATGCCCATACCCTCAATCAACACATCAACACATCAATGACACACATCCAACCATCATTCACCAACAAACCAAGAAATCACCATGGATTGAGCTCAAACAAAGGTGAAATAAAAACCTCAGCTTTGGGAGATGAAATGAGGATGGAGTTGATGATGGTGGTGATGATGAGTGTCCTAATCTCCTCCTCCAAGCTCCAATGATGCTGCAAATCCAAGAGGGACCAAGGGATGATGAGGGGAATGGAAGAGATGAAGAAGAGAAGGAGAGGAGATGGTGGGAGAAGAAACCAATGAGAGAGAGAAGGGAGATGGATGAAATGTGGCTGCACAAAGGGGTTTAGGGGAATTGAAAATATCCACTAGGGATTCAATGGGCATTTGGGTAATTTCCCAAATCAAGACAAAACCCCAAAAATCAAATTTGTGCTAAAAACATAACATGTGGGATTTGATCCATGGTCCATTTTCATGCTAATTCCATGCTCTCATCCATTGTGCCCAACCAGTTTTCATGTTAAAAACATGAACCGGGTTTATGAAAAAGTAGGTCATGACAGTAAGCCTCGGCCAGGATACGCTTGATATATCGAAGAATATGGGTAGCTACTTCCCAATGAGGAACCCGAGGGTCTGACATAAACTGACTGACCACACTAACTGAGAAAACAATGTTAGGACGGGTGATAGATAGATAGTTCAGCTTACCCACTAGGCATCTGTACTGATCTGGATCATCCAATGCATCACCCTCAGTAGGCAAAAGTCTCGTCCCAGGAAACATCGGGGTGTCACTCGGTTTGGCATCAATCATACCCATATCTTGTAATAGGTCTAGAGTATATTTGCGTTGGGATAAAAAAATCCCACGCTTACACCGAGACACCTCAATCCCCAAAAAATACCTCAAAGATCCAAGGTCTTTGGTCTGAAACTAACTCTGCAGAAATGTCTTCAGGGAGGCTATCCCTGAGTTGTCACTCCCGGTAATAACAATATCATCAACATATACTACAAGAAAGATGCAACCCTCACCAGAATGCCGGTAGAAAACAGAGTGATCCTTTTTAGAGCGTTGTAGACCAAACTCCAGAACCACAGAACTGAACCTTCCAAACCAGGCTCGAGGTGATTGGCGAAGTCCATATAAGGATTTCTTCAGACGACAAACATACCCACACTCCCCTTGAGCAATAAAGCCAGGAGGTTGCTCAACATACACCTCCTCATATAAGTCCCCATGAAGAAACACATTCTTCACATTCAGTTGGTGTAAAGGCCAATGATGGGATGCAGTCAAAGAAATGAGAAGGCGAACAGAGGTCATTTTGGCCACGGGGGAAAACGTCTCAGTATAGTTCACACCATAGACCTGAGCATAGCCCTTTGCCACCAGGCGGGCCTTAAGGCGAGCAACAGACCCATCATGATTCATCTTCACTACAAAGACCCACCTGCAACCGATAACCTTCTTCTCAAATGGTAGAGGAACTAGATCCCAGGTTTGATTAGCTTCAAGAGCGGCCATCTCTTCGGACATGGCCTGTGTCCAAGCCGGGGAAGAGAGAGCCTCAGCCAGGGACTGAGGAACAACAACTGAGTCCAGATTGGAAATAAAGTTCTGCAAAGAAGAAGAGACCTCTGCATATGATAGATAGGTAGAGATTGGATATGTAGTACATCGTCGCTGGCCCTTCCTGAGGGCAATGAGAACATCAAGATCCGAGGAGGGAGCAAGGGAGGAATCCAGTGACGGGGACGAAGGATCGGCGGGGGCTGGCTTAGGGGCAGCTACGGAAGGAGAGTCCAATGGGACCGAGGACTCATGAAGAATCTCATGAGTAGTCATAAAGGTGGTAAATGAAGAAGAGGAATATCCTCGGGCATTATCACTCCGAAAGGTCCGTATAGGAATGGAAAATTATGTCTGTATCTCAGTATAGAAGGCAGTAAAAATAGAGAACAACTCAGAACGATTTTTCATTAAGAATAACCAAGTCATTCGTGAGTAGTCATCTATAAATGACACAAAATAACGAAAATCTGCCTTAGACTCAACTGGACAAGGATCCCAAACATCAGAATGCATCAAAGCAAAAGGAGCACAGACTCGTTTATTGACTCTAGACTGATAAGAGACACAGTGATGTTTGGCAAACTGACAGGACTCACAAAAAAAGTTAGATAATGATTGGACCTTAGGGCAGAGACGCTTCAAACTGGAAAGCGTCGGATGACCAAAATGACAATGAAGATCCAAGGCATTGGTGGAAGTAATGGAGACACTGGGAAAAGCAACAGGAGGTGACTCTACCTCCAGCACGTAGAGTCCCCCTGACATGCGTCGACCCCTACCAATAGTTTTCTTTGTCAAGGGATCCTGAAAAACACAAGAATCACCAGAGAAAATAGCATGACAGTGGTGAGTTTTAGTCAAGGCACTAATAAATAATAAATTAATAGATAGAGTTGGAATATAGAGAACAGGTTGCAGGGTAAGAGTAGGAGTAAAAGTGATAATCCATGTCCTCTTAACAAGGATATAAGCACCATCCGCAATACAAACATCCGGATAGGAGGATGTAGGTGAATAGACATGCATCATACCTACTGATCTAGTCATGTGGTCAGAGCCTTCAGTATCAATGATTCACTGACGAGGAGATACAGAGAGATAAGCAGTAGACTAGACAGAGTGCACAGAAGGAGCTAAAGCAGACGGTGGCGGTGTAGGAGCAGGGAGACCATCATCAAGGTGAGTAGGATCTACTCCAGAGGTAGTCACATTAGTCGACCGAGGAGCAGATGGTCGACCATGCAACTTGAAGCATCTATCCTGAGTATGGCTCGGTGCCTTGCAATAAAAGCACAGAGGTCTGCTATCGGTGGCAGGAGTAGTGGAAGGACGACCATGTAGCTGATAACACGTGTCAAGGACATGATCGAGGCGCTAACAGTAAGTACAAAAGGGGCGATCTCCCCCTCGACCACGGCCTCGGCCATAGGAGCTACCCGAGCTGACAAGTACTGCACGATCACTATCAACATCAGAGAAAAACCGAATAGCACGGTTGGCTCTAGAGAAGGCCTCGGCCAATGAGGTCTCGCGACTAGCCAAGATCTGAAAACGGATGGAATCATAAGAGGACGGTAGACCGCTCAAAAAGGACATGATAGCAAGCTGCTCACGCTGCTGCTGCATTTCAGTAATCTTGGCAGTGATGGGCATCAAGAGATTAAACTCCACATAAATCCTCTTAAAGGAGGCAAAGTACTCGTCGAGGGAAGAGTCGCCAAACAGAGAGCGAAAGGACTGCGATACATCATAAAGTTTGTTCATGTTATCCTTGCCAGAGTACAAGAGAGCCAGATAATCCCAAATCTTACGGACAGTGAGACAATAGGTCACCAAATCAGCAATAGAAGGGCCCATAGAGTTAAGAAGACGAGAATAGAGACGTGCGTGCGCTCGAGCCCAGATCTTAGCCATGATAGGATCCTTCTCATCATTAGGTCCCTCCTTAGTCAAATGGTCCTCTAACTCCATGTCCATGATACTAATCTCAACATGCCGACGCCACTGAAAATAATTAGTCTCATTTAAGCGAATGTCAGTGAGGTTAGTG
>JAOWBR010199758.1:0-28485 GCA_028571145.1 Dionaea muscipula
ATCGGGAATCTTCGGGAGGTCCGTTTGAGCTCGTTTTAACTCCGATTGACGAACGGTTTGCGCCCACGCGCTCGTGTTGAGGTGGGGAATCATCCAGGATGGATTTGGTCGGGTTTGGTCGTGATTGACCAGGGTTGACCATGATTTGACCATGGGCTTGGGCTCAGTCGGGTCAGGTCGAACGGTCTAATGTCATACCCCTTGGCCACGTGTCTCGAGGGGGTAAATCCCCCTATATCACATGCCATTTTGTCAAACTTGGTGGGACCACCAGTTGTGCTTTATCAACAGTACTATCTTACATGCTAGTCTCCGTATCAAACACGGCCTAAGAATGTTAATAGTTCATCAAATTAGAATTGACTGCCCATTTCCTAGTAGAGGAAAATAAACTATTCACCTATAATGTAAATAAACTAGCGGAAGCCCGTATCAAGGCACGGTACGCATTGACATAGATTTAGACAATTTCATCTAATTATCCAATAATTTCATGCAATATTGTGGAATATACTCAAAATATACTATTTGGTCCTTTATATCCCTGAATCAAACAGACCCCTGATACTATTAGTACACCTCCCCTTTTTTCGCCAAACAAAGGATATGATAATATTAGCATATAGGATAGCCTTTTTTTCGCATCTTGGGCTGTCGCAGTCCCTAGCAAATCCCGATATGAGGATGCTTTGCTGGGGGGAAGGGGTGGTGGTTTAGAAAAATACCCTAAAGTATGAGAGTGCCCTAAATTATGAGAGTGCCTCTTCAATCAAGATATGAGAGGCATCACGTGTAATGTAAATATCATGGAGTTCTTCACACGCTATATAAAATCCAATATTGGTTAGATATATGCAAAGGGCAATTGGTTAATAAGAAGGAATGAGTCCGTAATTGTGTATTTCCATTTAGAAGGAACCACTTGCATACACTGGCTAAATGCCTATATAAATATTCATCAAAAGCACAATACAAGCACGTTTTAACAACACGGAGTTACAAATTACAAGATAACCAATGCCATCTACTATCTTCCCATGCCTCTCTCGGAGACTTACGCCACTAATTGCACATATAAAACAACAAATGGTTGTTGTCCACCATAAGCAAATTTACTAAGAAGCAAGAAATGATAGAGAACTAAGAACTTACGGACTACCTCAGACAACAAAAGCACCCAGATTCTTCTCACTTGAAGTTGAGGAATCCTCGGTAAAACGCAGGAGCCGCTAGTCAAAATGTCATTCAGCTCCCTCTCTAGCTAGCTAAGTGACTTGGACAATTGTTGAACATAGTGTGCCACATGTATGCCCTAGAGAGCACCATCTCCAGCTCTTGATCCATCCAATTATGAGTGGGAATGTGCTGAATAAACATCACCATCTCTTGGAAATCAAGCTTCAGGAGCTTATCTGACCACTGCCGCAGAGAGAACATGGTCAGGAATCAACTACAAATATGAAAGCAGGAATTTTCAGCTAGATATCTACCAGATGTTTTCTCTCAGTAACCACCATTTTCCCATCAACAGATGCGGTATATGCAACTCATTTTAAACACAATTGTCGGGGAGGTATCACTGATGCAAGTAAAAGCAACCCACGGTTACCCCAAAACAAACACATGGACAATTGAAGAACAAAAACAATAAAAGAGGTGATAATTTGAAAAGGAAAGAAACATGTCTAAACACCAACTCTCGGTGGCAATAGAACTAGATCAAAGCACCCACTACCTAGGATCCATTTGACAACATGGTTTGCTGGTGCTGTTTTCCGGTCCACAAGACTGGTTATATGTGTTGTCTTGGACAGTGTTCTAAATGGCGGATCTTGGCGGCGCCTAGACGCTCGGCGATGTCTCAACATCACGCCTACCCTTGATCGTTTTTTCTTGACGTCTTGGCGGATCATGACGGATTACGGCGGTTTGGCGGTGAAGAATGGCGTATTACGACGGTAAAGGATTTTTTTTTTAAAGAAATTTGACCCAAACTAAAATAAAACAAATAAACTTAATTATTCAAAAATAAAAAGCTCAATCCAAAATTTAAAACCCAACCTAACCCTCAATTACCTAAATAAAAAAATCAAAAAAACCTAAAAACCAATGCCCTGAATCAATTTTGAAAAATCAAACTGACCAGCAACTCTCCAATTCTCCTCCGGCCGAGCAGCTCCCTCCCTCAGGTACTCCTCTCCCATCTCGTCTCTCTCTCGCTCATGTCTCTCCACTCTAATCTCTATCATCTTGTCTCTCCTCTAAAGTGTGATCCAATTTACATTTTCCCAATCTCTAAGTTGTCATCCAATTTACATTTTCCCAATTTTTTTAGCCATGTCGAGTGGATTTTGATTTTTGTTGAGCTATTTATACAAAATAAAACAATTAAACAACAATAAATGAAAAGTCGAAGTGCCAAAAAAAACGCCGAGATACTTGACACCGTCTAGGTGGCCTTGGCGCTTGGCGGTTGCTCGGCGCCACGCCACCACCAAGTGCCATTTAGAACACTGGTCTTGGAGAAGGTGTTCAGTAGAATAAGTTGTTTCTAAGAATATTTCACCAACATTCCCTCCCCATCCCCCATATTCCACTGCCACGAACTGCTGTCTCACTGCAAGTCAGCTATCATAGCTTGTGGACGTGATGAGGCCAGTAGTTGCATATGGACTATTGGTTTTGGCCTCCTCAAAGCCAAGCAGGGTTTCATTTGGCCTCTCCCACTACTAGCTAGATCAACTCGTACCCAAGAGGCAGCTGCAAGTTTGGACACCACCATTGGCAGGCCAAAACAAGCCACTCGACGGTTGGGAAGGTGGGCTGGACTCCCCAATGGCCTCCCTGGTTATCAAGGAGGCTAGATTTGGCCTACCATAGATGGCATCCATACATAGCCCAAGCTTAGGGGAATGACTTGGCCTCCCTTGTGGCAAAGGAGGCCGAATCAGGACCCTCCAGTCCAGGCTATCAGGGAAGACAAAACTGACCTCACTCCAGCAGCGAGGCTACGTTTGGCCTTGCTGCCAGGTGGCCTAGTAACATAGACACTACCAAGGTTGAAGGTGGGGAAGTAGGATTGGGGGAGGGGAGAAGGGGAGGGGAAGAGGGGAAGAGGGGGGGAATAAAAGAGGGAAAATTCTTCCCAAAAAACGCTGGCTTTCAAGCATTTTTGGCACCGAACAGCTGGCCCACATTTTTGGCTGCAAAATGCAGCCCAAAATGCTGGGCTGGACAATGCTTAAACCATGGTACTCACTACTTCGATAACCAAGAATCTCCCAGATGGATTATAAAATGTCTAGCAAGCTTTATATGTCAATCGAACAGCTAAAAGAAAAAATATTAAAGATTCCTCTAAATCTGATTACCGTGAGAAGAAAACTGACACATATGTACACCAGAAAATCTGGTAGAGCATCTCCTTCTGCAAGGTATGTGTCCCAAAGACGGGTAACAAGGCGAAAAGGAATCTGCAAACAAGAAGTAGCACGTGAAGTTATGACTTCTGGAGCTAGAAGCATCTATCAGAGCTCAAAAAGTTGGCTGATTTTAGGAGTATACTATATCGATATTTATAGTTTGGGTTCAAGATTGCTACTCGTTTCCTTTGTTTAACAGATATGTCCACTCAACTAGAAAAAGGTATGTGCTTTCCAGCAAGCACTAAATGCCCTAAACATAATACTAGAGTCTGAAATGAATGACAAGGATAAAAAAGACAACCATCACGGCATACCTCACGTATTAGTAGACAGTTGAACCAGCGGAAGGCAAACTGAAGGAATTCAAGTCCCTGCTCTTCCATGTGCCTTGAGACAGGTTCTGCAGCAGTTATAATGTAATGAGAACAGAAATGGTACAATGAGAAGATAGTGGAGAGGTGTACTTTTTAAACCTTCCCACCTTTTCTACTTTCTTCCTTTTTCTTTAAGTGCAATGATACTAGGAAAGGTCAACATGGAGTTATTAGCTAGGTACTGGAAGCACCAAAGACAAAAAAGAAATGCCGCCAGAATGAGATACTGCAGCCTTCTAACATGTTGGAATAAAGAGAGAGCAAAAGCAGAAGAGTCGTATATTCTCCGATTAATTGAAAAACTGTATATGAGACCTCCTTTATAAGGAAAAGAGGTAACATTAAAAGATATAGATAAATTGGTCCTATTTGTTTCGCATATAAGGACATGAGATTGGATTAAATAATCTCATCTAACCCTCATCCCATGTTTGGTGACGAATTTTGCAAGCGGGATAGGAAATCCCACTCAACCCTTATCCTATGAATGGTAGGATAACTAAATAACGTGGAGGGTAGTTACTTGATTATCCCACCCCGGTGGGATATGAGACGCTACCGAAATCCGGTCAGATTCCTCCCAGATTCCGACGATCAGATGTTGGTCAGCACCGGTAAAAAAATTATCTGACAATTTTATGCGTGTAGAATATTGTAGAATGAAATGATTGGAAGGCTTGATCTCATAGGTAAGGATAGTTATGTATTTATATGTTTGACAATGGATACAATGAGCCCAATACAAAGCATCGAAATAGTCTAAGCCCAAGCCTAATATTCATAACAACTCACAACATTCTCCCTCAAACTAAAGCATAAATGTTAATCTGTTACAAATATATTCAACCCTATTTCCAGAAAGGGATTTAGTCGGGATATCACCAAGTTGCTCGCCTATCTTCACATAGTTCAACAAAATATCACCATTCTGCAACTTCTCTCGCACAAAGTGACAGTCAACCTCGATATGCTTCGTCCTTTCATGAAAAACTGGATTTAAGGCTATGTGGATAGCAGATTGATTGTCACACCATAGCTGAGCAGACCTCGGTGCAGGAAGCTTCAACTCATCGAGTAACTCACGAAGATAGGTGACATCACTAGTCAAATGAGCTAAAGCACGATACTCAGTTTGGCATTAGATCTAGCAACCACAGACTGCTTCTTACTTTTTCACGAAACCAGATTGTCACCAATAAAAACACAATAGCCACTGGTGGACTTTTAATCTGAGGATGAGTCAGCTCAATTAGCATCAAAGAAGCCCTCAATACATCTGTAACTATCATCACTATAAAGTAACCCCCGACTAAGATGTCCCTTGACATATCGAAGAATGTGTATGGCTGCTTCCTAGTGAGGAACTCAAGAATCTAACATAAACTGACTGACCACGCTGACTGAGAATACAATATCAGGACGTGTGATGGCCAAATAGTTTAACTTACCTACTAAGCGTCTGTACTTATTTGGATCATCCAATACAACACCTTGTGCAGGTAAAAGTCTCATCCCAAGGAGCATCGGAGTGTCACTTGGCTTGGTGCCAAGCATATCAGTATCCTGCAACGGGTCCAAAGCATATTTGCGTTGGGATAAGAAAATCTCACGCTTACAGCGAGATGCCTCAATCCCCAAAAAATACCTCAAAGACCTCTGAAAATAGCTCTAAAGGAATGTGTTCAAGGAAGTAATCCTTAAATTGTCACTATCAGTGATAACAATATCAACATACACCACAAGAAAGATACATCCATCACTAGAATGCCGATAGAAGACTGAACGGTCTTTTCTGACCGCCATAGACCAAATTCCAGAACCACAAAACTAAACCGTCCAAACCATACTCGAGGAGACTGTCGAAGTCCATAGAGGGACTTCTTCATACGACACACATAGCCACACTCCCCTTGAGCAACGAACCTAAGAGGTTGCTCCACATATACCTCCTCAGTGAGGTCCCCATGAAGAAAAACATTTTTCACATCCAACTGATGCAAAGGCCAATGATAGAAAACAGCGAGAGAGATCAGTAGACGGACAGAGGCCATTTTGGCCATGGGAGAAAATGTGTGAATATAATCACCACCACCATAACCTGAGCATATCCTTTGACCACAAAGCAGACCTTGAGACGAGCAACAGAGCCATCAGGATGCATCTTGAACACAAAGACCCATTTGCACTCAATAGCTTTCTTCCCGGGAGGCAAAGGAACAAGATACCAGGTCTGATTAGACTCAAGAGTCGTCATCTCCTCAGACATGACTTGTTTCCACCCTGAGGAAGAAAGAGCCTCAGACACGGACTGAGAAATAGTGACAGAGTCCAAGGCAAAGATAAAAGCTTGCAAGAAAGAAGAAACCCCTATATAAGAGTAGAGATGGGATATATAGCATGACTCCGTTGGCCCTTCCGTAGGGTGATCGGAACATCTAAATATGAGGAAGGAGCGGATGAGGAGGAATCCAATGACGAAGGTGGTGAGTCGGCTCAGAAGCAGCTATGGAAGGAGAATCCAACCTAACCGGAGGTAAGTGTACCAAAGGATATGACCCGACCCGAACGATTAGTGTACACATGGCGGATAGAAAGTGGAGGAGATGGAGGAGTAGACGGAGACAGAGATGGAGACGCGAAAGAGACTCATAGACCAAGGTATCATCATCCATACATACAGACTGAGATGGACGAGGAAGAGAGGACGAAGACACGGAGGAAGAAAAGAACGATGTAGACTCATCAAAAGTAACTTCAGCAAACACACAAAACCGTCTCAAGTCAGGAGAATAACACCGATAGTCCTTTTGAGAACGGGAGTAGCCCCGATACATCTCAAAGATATAGGATCAAGTTTTGTGAGTGTAGGTCAAATATCCCGAACATAAGAAGTACATCCAAAGATACGTAAGGAAAGAGGGTGAATGGAATGAAAAGAATTATCTAGGAATAGGCCACGGAAAGGTATCTCCCGTTAAAGAACAGAGGAGGGTATACGATTGATCAAGTAAGCAGCTGTCATAATGGTTTCACTCCAAAACATTTTAAACACACTCATGTGAAATATAATGGAGCGAGTAACTTCTAAAAGATGGCGATTCTTAAGTTCAACAACACCATTTTGTAGTAGTGTATCGGGGGAAGAGGACTCATGTAGAATCCCATGAATGGTCATAAATATGGTGAAAGAAGATAAGTACTCTCGAACATTATCACTCCGGGAGGTGCATATAGACATGAAAAATTGTGTTTGTATCTCAGTATAAAAGACAGTAAAAATAGAAAACTCAAATGACATAAAGTAACCATGTCATTCTTGAGTAGTCATCTACAAATGACACAATGTAACGAAAACCTACCTTAAGACTCTACTAGACAAGGACCTCAAACATCAAAATGTACTAAAGCAAAAGGAGCACATGCTCGGTTATTGACTTTAGACTGATAGGAGATTCTATGGTGTTTTGCAAACTGACAGGACTCACGAAAAGGTCGGATAAAGACTGAATCTCGGGACAGAGACGCTTGAGACTGGATAGTGTCGGATGACTAAGACGACAATGAAGGTCCAAGATAATGGTAGATATACTGAGAAAAGCAACGAAAGGTGACTTTACCTCCAGCACGTAGAGTCCCCTTAACAAGCGTTAACCCCTACTAATAGTCTTTCTCGTCAAAGGATTCTGAAAAATACAAGAATCATCAGAAAATATAGCATGACATCGATAAGCTTGAGTCAAGGCACTAATAGATAATAAATTGACAGACAGGATATGAATGTAGAGGACAGTATGTAAGGTGAGAGTGGAGTATTGCCCCTATCCCTTTAACCGGGATATAAGTGTTGTCCGCAATCCGAACATCCGGATATGAGGACGTAGGAGAATAGTCATGCATCATACCTATTGTGCTAGTTATATGGTCAAAGGACCCAGTATCGATCATCCACTGGCGAGGAGAGATAGAAAAGTAACCAGTCGAATGGGCAGAATGCACAAAAGGAGTCAAAGAAGATTGAATCGGAGTAGAGGCAGGAAGACAATCATTAGTATGAGGAGGATAGGCCCCAGAGGAAGTCACATTAGCAGACGAAGGAGCAGAGGGTCGGCCATGTAACTTGAAGTACCTCTCTCGAGTACGACCAGGAGCCTTGCAATAAGAGAACAAAGGCCTGCTATTAGGAGCAGAAGTAGTAGAAGTGGAAGAGCGGTCTTGAAGCAGATAACATGTATCGATGATACGACCCGGGCGTTAATAATGAGTGCAGAATGGATAATCTCCCCCTCGATCATGACCTCGGCCACGAGAGCCACTAGAACTAACAAGTGCAATACGATCACCACTAACATCAGAAGATGACTGAATAGCTCTGTTGGCTCGAGAGAACGTCTCTGCCAATGAGGTCTCTTTACTAGCCAAGATCTGAGAACGGGCAAAATCATAAGAGGATAGTAAACCGCTCAAAAAAGATATGATGACAAGCTGTTCACGATGTTGTTGTGTCTCAGTAATCTTCGCAGTGATCGGCATTAAGATATTGAACTCCTCATAGGTCCGCTTAAAGGAAACAAGGTACTTATAAGGGAAGACTCGCCAAACTGAGGGCGAAAGAAAGACTGAGACAGATCATAAAGCCTATTCATGTTGTCCCTTACTAGAATACATGAGTGCTAAATCATCCCAAATCTCCTTAACAGTCAGGCAATGGGTCACAAGATCAGCACTAGAAGAGTCCATAGAATTAAGAGTATAGGAGCGGGCATCCGCTCGAGCTCAGGTCTTAGCCTTGACCGAATCCTTCTCATCACTAGGACCCGCCTCAGTCAAACGATCCTCTAACTCCATGCTCATGATACTAACCTCAACTCGTCGATGCCACTAAAAATAATTGGTCCCACTCAAGCGAACCTCGGTAAGCTTAGTGGTAGCCGAGACAAACTCATAAGAGGTCTCCATTGTAGAACCATGCTCAGAAGAGGAAGAAAAGGCCTCCTTTATCTTAGTCGCCATAACTCAAATAATCAAGGAAGCGAAAGCATAATGTAGTAGCTGAACGACAACCACAAGAAACTAGCAGCATAGACAACACCACAAACCTAGCAGCACAAACAAGGAAAAAGCAACCGCAAGAGACTCATGCAAGCTGAGGGATAGCAAGCTCATAAGTAAGAAACCTCAAGAACTCTCCAAGCCCGAAATAGCGGGAATCAGGAGAGGTCGTAGGAGAAGAAAATAACCAGGACGACAGCATGTGGCGCGCATGGAGGCGCATGAAACCCACACACGGAGGCTTGGGGAGGCGCGTGAGTGAATCAATACGGTTGCCACCGTGAGACGAGCACCGTCGTGGGGGATTCTTCCACCCTAGACCATTAAACGGATGAGAATCATGGAGGAAGAAGGCGATTTACAGCACCACCACACGCTGAACTCGTGGGTAAGGTTGTAACGCCGCATAGGGCGACCGCCGACAGTGGAGGGCTGCTCCCCTGAGGTCGCCGGTCACTGGGTAGATGTGCTGCGGTGGTTGGCCAGGCAATGAGGCGGCAACAGTGGGTGTTTTAACAAGGGCAGGGGCGGTGGCTAGGGTTTTTTTAGGGGCTGAGTGCAACGGTGGTTTGGGGTTTTGTGGGGTTTGATAGGGTTTCACTTTTGGAGCTATGATAGCATGTAGAATATTATAGAATAAAATGATTGGAAGGCTTGGCCTCAAAGGTGAGGCTAGCTATGTATTTATATGTTTGACAATGCATACAATAAGCTTAATACAAAGCATAGAACTAGTCTAAGCCCAAGCCCAATATTCATAACTCACAATAATCCGCAAAACAAACAAGTTTGTAAAATCATTATCCCATCATTCCTTAACCAACCTACTATCTCATCATTCCTTATCCTTCTCTTATCCTCCATCATTAATTATCCCCCATTTTTCTATCTAACAAACAACCGGGACCATTAGGTATATCTTAAGTTTACCATATAGATATAAGAAAGATATACTCAAGATATACGCTGAATATATTCTAAAACATGTTAATACTCTTAATACTCCCCCTTAAATTGGAGCATATATATTAAGCAAGCTCAACTTGTTGCAAATGAACTTGACCGATTCTCTGCTAGTGACTTGGTAAAGATATCACCAAGCTAATCAACAATCTTCACATGACATAACATAAAATCACATTTTGAAAGTTTTTCTCGCATAAAGTGACAATCAATTTTAATACGCTTTATCCTCTCATAGATTACTGGGTTCAACACAACATTAATGGCAGACTAATTATCACATCATAACTGAGTAGGTCAGGGTGTTGGAAATTGTAATTCATCAAGTAACTGGCAAATATATGTGACATCAGTAGTAACATGAGTAAGAGCTCGATATTTGATATTGTGACTTTGCATTAGAGTGGGTTACAACTAGTTGTTCGTGCTCTTCCATGAGATAAAATTACCACAAACAAATACACAACAACCCGTGGTAGACTTGCAATCAGGCGGTCAATCCGTCCAATCTATATTTGAAAAACCCTCTATGCAAAGGTGCCCACGATTACGGTATAGCATACCCCGACTCGGATACCTGAAGATATGCAGAGCTGCTTTCCAATGAGAGACACGAGGATCTGATAAGAACTGATACATAATACTCACAGAAAAAGCAATGTCTGAACGTGTGATCGCCAAATAATTCAGCTTATTGACTAGGCTAATAGGATCACAATGAACATCACCTTCTCCAGGTGCGAGTTTCACTCTCAGAAGCATTGGAGTGTCAATAGGTTTGGCGCCTAACATACCAGTATCCTTAACAGGTCCAGTGCATACTTGCGTTGAGATCAGAACATCTCACGGTTACAACGAGCAACCTCATTACAAAGAAAATACCTCAAAAACCCGAGGTCTTTGGTGTGGAACCGCTTCTACAAAAACGTCTTCAAGGCAATAATCCGTACACAATCACTCACTGTAATCACAATATCATCCACAAAAACTATTAGGAATAAGCATCCAGTATCAGAATGGCCATCACTTGTGGGGCACCCTGCTCATCCCCCCTTAAATGCACACCACATGTATTCTATCTTACTCCTACTAATCTGAAATCCCTTACCCTAGCTACCGTCCATCTCCTCAACTAATGTTTAACACCTTCTCTAGTCATCAAGACAATATCATCTGCAAAAAAGCATGTATCAAGGTGCTTTCTCCCCCACATCCCTCGCAAGCTCGTCTAAAACTGACACAAATAAATACGCGATCAATGCTAACCCCTTATGCACACCAACGATGATCGAAAAGTCGTAAGTGAGTCCTCTAGCCGTCTGAACACACGTCGTACCCCCTACATACATATCATTAATGATGACATTAATATATTTCTACTCACTCCCTTCTGTAACACCCACCAAATCACTTATCTCGACACCTTATTGTACGCCTTCTCATGGTCATGAAAATCAAGTGAAGATTTGTTCTCTTCTTTTTAAACTTCACCATCATAGCACACATCAGATGAATGGTCTCCATAATAGAGCATTCTAGCATGAACACAAACTGTTTTTTGGTTACTTTAGTTACCCTTCACAACCTCCGCTAGATCACTTTTTCTCATAATTTAATAGTGTGACTGATATGTTTAACTCCTCAATAGTTAATATACTTCTACGCATCCCTCTTATTTTTATAGAGAGGTGCAATTGTACTTTTCCGCCAAACGTTCGACATTTTTCTTACCATGATCCTATTAAATAATCCGCACAACCATACCACTCCAACCTATCCCAAAATCTTTCAGACTTCAATTCAAAAGGCCATCTAGGTCAACCGCAGACCCGCCTTTTTAGAACCCATAGTCTTCAACGTGCTCTATAGACACTTGAATGCGCCTAAAATACATGAGGGTACTGACCCTTTCAACTGGGAGCTCTTTTAACTCGGCTCCACCTTCATTAAAAAGCTTCTAGAAATAGTCACCCCATCGTAAACTGATAGCCCTCTCATCTGTTAAGACTGAGTTGTTTCCCCTTTAATACATTTAACATCGCGCACATCCCTATAGGGTAGCAAGATTTAGTGTCATGAAATTGAGAGAAGCCTTGCAAGCAATACGTCTAGGTCATGGATTATACACTTGTTAAGGAAGAGAGATTGAATATAGTTTTGTAAAGGATGCTCAATTGCAAGCAGGATAGTCATACCATATACAAAATGCATTAAGGTACACTCAAGAAAGGTAAAATAAACAAACAAGAAGGGGCAAAAATGAGATGCAACTGAGAGGCACTAGAATGTTAATACCCATTTTGGCTGTAGAAGTAGCCCAAGGAAATGCATTTTAGGGCACGAGAAACCAGCATAGTTGCCCTATTAATATATCAATCAACAAATCAATAACACTAGAAGATACAGAGGGAAGGAAAAACTGTATCACTGACACGGAACAGATTTCGGAAATTTTCCATGCAAAGCTTGGAATTCAATGTTGGAATTCTAGTGTTTTGTATCATACTTTGGCTCACATTCCAAATATGGTGATGCAACCAAACTAAGACAACAATACACTCACCTATCTCCAGAAGTAAACCCCACCATAAAAGCAACATCATAAATAGATGTATTGTCGTAAACCCAATCAAGGAAATAAGAAGACATTTTACCAGCTTTGATATTTAACTTGGAAGCCTCCTTGATTGTGGAGCAACTAAATTCTTTTGTACACACTCAAGAGTCATGAGAATATAATCCTAGTAGTAAGTTGACTCAATTAACCAACCCTAATCTAAAAGAAGTTAACGATAAAGAATCCTATCCAAATGTATTATATCATGGAAACAGAAAACAGTATATGCACAAAACTAGGACATGTGTTCCTGGCTGCAGCTTATATTGCAGTTAAGGTATCATCAGTTTGCATACTCAAGCGCACCTATACTAAGAGGAGAAAAGGAAAAAAAAAAATGGAAGCAAGGGCACTTTGACTAGAGATTGTAGAAAAGGTACCATCAATCCTCCAGACCAATTCCTTCAGCTTAAACACAAGTCTCTGGATTCCTGGTTGAGCAAACGTGTAATGATCTTGCATACCATCAAGCAACTTTGACAAACACCAATAGCAGTCAGCTTCTATGTTGATAATTTTCTCCTCAGATAGATCAAGTGTCGACCAATTCTCCATGCTTCCTTCCAAGTACTCCGACAAGAAAACAACCAAAAAGGGTGTAACAAGATCATTTATTCCTTGCACATATCCACTTGCCGGATGCCTAATGGCCCTGGCACAAGCAAGAAAATGTTCAGAAAGTACAGAAAGGCAAAACATAAAGAAAGTTTGCTTGACAACAGTAACAGAGATAGCATGCATTTTCCTGAAGCACTGAAAAGAGAAAGCACAAAACAGGAAAAGAACAATGAGGGGACCAATCTCACCTCCTTGAAAGGCAGAGGCGAGGGCATCACCTCAGCCTCTTGAAACCCTCTTTGAATAGGACAGGCCGCATAGAGGATCAAGGAGGACAAAGCTCTAAGAGGGTGAAGGAGGCCGGCTGAAACCTCCTTGTTGTATGGAAGGACATATTGCCATATTGGTCCTCTCCACTGCTATGGAGCCTAGACATAGTCTCCATACCAGAGGATAGCATTGAAGGCAACAGAAGAGAAGATGAGGGAAAGAAGTGAGGGGAAGGAACAAAAGGGTGGAGGAGCTTCCTTGGCAGCAGTAAAGGTGGTTCCACCGGTGAAGGTGGTCTCCATACCAGAGGACAGAGCTCTAAGGGTGAAGGAGGCCGGGTGAAACCTCCTTGTTGTATGGAAGGAAATATTGGTCCTCTACACTGCTATGGAGCCTAGACATAGTCTCCATACCAGAGGATAACATTGAAGGCAAGAGAGGACGAGCGCAAGGAGGGAGGGGAAGGAACAAAAGGGTGAAGGAGCTTTCCTCGGCAGCAGAAAAGGTGGTTCCACAGGTGCTGTGTGGCTTTTGTTGGTTGTTCTTTTTACATATTGTTTCACTGTGGAAACTGAAATACCTATGCCTCATTTGCATTCCCCTTTTTGTTCACACTCATCTTCTTTTACTCTCACTCCATAACATCAGTTGTTTTGCGAAATAATCCAAATAACGAATACTTTGAAAGATGTTACCTAGTAGAACCGAATACTACAGAAGATCTTACCTCTAATCCTAACGCAGAAAGAAAGATACTACTTTTATTCTAAAATTAGCCCGAAGAGGATTAAAACTGTTGTGACTAGAGAAGGGTAGTCTTGACTTTTTGTCTGTATGCTATATATACCTCTTGGAGTAATGAGAACAATTAAACTTTCCCATTATTCATTTTGCCTTATTCTACATGGTATCGAAGCAAACGAAAAACACAAAACCCTAAACCCAAAAACACCACCAGCCCACCGTCGGCGACCGCCCACCACCCTACCCATCTGCCGACGACCTCCACCAGCCCAGGACCGCGCACCGGCAGCCACCCGACCATCCTAGAATGATGTAAACCAAAAACACCACCTCAACCCTTTATTATTTTTCAGATCTACTCCAAACCATTCACCTTATCATAGATCCAACCACATAGGACGATCAGCAACCTCGAGTCACCACCGCTCGTCGGCAAACACGCCATGTGCCACCACAGCCCCGACACATGGTTTCCACGCGCCGCCCAAGCACAGACGAGATTTCCTCCGAGCAGTTCCATGCTGTTGGTCTCCTAATCCCGTTTTCCTCTTGTAGTACCCCCTGATTCGTCCTCCTTTCTTATGTTTTTTAGGTTTGGAGGTGTTTGACTTTGTGTCCATGTGGTTATTTGTTTGGTTGCCGCTTTGGTACTATAGTAGATGTGTTTTGGCGGTTGGTTGACTATCAATCATTGATATTGGAGTTAGATTGATTCCGAGGATTTGTGATTTATCGCTTTTGGTGATTGGGTTTTCTTCGACCAGTTTCGGTTTAGTGTGGTGCTTGCTCAGTTTCTCGTTGTTAGTTTCTTCGAATTAATCCATCTGATTTCATGGCGGATTGGTGATTGTGGATTCTGTGTGTTGCTATGTCCATGATTTGATCATGTTTATTGATTACATTGGGTCCATGATTTCATCATATTTACTGATTACATTGGTCTGATTGTGGTGATTGGCCATTGGTTGAGTCGTTCGTCCCTATGTGCTTGGGTTGTGCCTCCTTCAAGTAGTGCACTGTTCTTGGGTTGCTTTTCTACACCTTGTCGTTCTTGTTTGATCAGTATTCATTTACCGGTGTATAGTTATTTGGGGAATGGATCATCTTCGGCAAAGTCATTTATCGACTACTGTTGTTCATTTGATTCAGTCCAACGCGTATTTGTCTGCTTCTCCTTGCAGTTGGATTATTGATTCTAGAGCATTTGATAATATGACTGGCTTTCCTAGTTTGTTGCGTGATATTACTCTTCTACCTTCTCATACCTTAATGTGCGGATTGCAATGGTTCATATATATCCGTTCGCAGTGTGGGGATGGTTCCCTTGAATGCTTCATTGACCATATCATCTTTTTATTATCTACCTGATCTTCCAATGAATCTATTATTTATCAGTGCCTTGGTTCGAACTCATAACTGTCGTGTTGTCTTTCTTCTGACTCTTGTGAAATTCAGGATATTATTATGAAGTAGACGATTGGTAAAGGTCGTCTCACATCAGGAGGGCTGCATGTGTTGGAGAGTCTTTCCTCTCTTGTTGCTTCTTCAGAGGGAATGTCCACGGTTCAGAATCTTTATTGTCGCCTTGGGCATCCCGCTCTTTCTAGTCTCAACTCTCATGTGGTTATGTCATGAGACTCGGTCCTTATCCCGATTGTTTTGTGAAGCATGTCAGATTGTTAAGCATCATAAGGCCACTTATTTGCTTCGGCGTGATCTACGAGCTTCAGCTTCTTTTGAGTTCGTCCATTCTGATATCTGAGGGACGTGTCCAGTCCAATCTCGAGCCGGTTTTCGTTACTGTGAAATTTGTGGACGATTATTCTCGTATGACATGGTTGTATTAGTTGAAGTCTCGATCTGAGTTATTCTCTATTTTTACTGAATTCTGTGTTGAGATTCAGACACAGTTTTCCTCATAGTATTCTCCGTAGTGATAATGCGCGAGAATACTTCTCATCTTCACTTACTGGTTTTATGTGTGAGCGTAGGATTATTCACCAGTCTTCATGTCCAAATATCCCTCTTCAGAGTGGGATTGTTAAACGAAAAAATCGTCATCTGTTAGAGGTCACTCGTACACTTATGATCCAAAATCATTTGTTGAAGTTGTTCTGGAGTGAAATAGTAACGACTGCGGTATATCTTATTAATCGAATGCTGTCATCTATTCTTCAAGGGGAGATTCCTTTTACTTCGTCGTTTCCTAATCAGCCCCTTCATTCTATGCCTCTGTGTATCTTTGGTTGTGTATGCTATGTTCGTGATATTAGTCTGCATCTTATCAAGTTGGATTCTAAGTCTTTGCAGTGTATCTTTTTGGGCTACTCTCGCATGCAGAAGGGCTATTGGTGCTATGCCCATGAGTTGAGGCAGTTTTGTATATCTGTCGATGTTGTGTTTGATGAGGCTACAACATTTGGTTCTTCCTCTTCCTCACTTGGACGACCGTCTAAGTCTTTTTCTGTGGATGAACTTCTTGTCTATGAGTTGGTTTCAGTTGTATTGGTTTTGCCACCCGTTTCTCCACTGGGTTCTCCATCAGTTTCTCCATCACCTTCTCCACCAGCTTCTTCCCCTGATCCATTGGTTTCTCCTCCTCTCGAGGTTTATGTTCGTGGCCATCATTCGATAAATCTTGGCCGTCTCTTGATGCTTCCTCCTCCATTGCTTGTGAGCCGTTTTCATCAGATCGTGTATCCTCTTCTATGGATCATCTTACCCCGACTCCTTCCTTACCTCTGATCTAGATGTCCCTATTACCCTGCGAAACGGCCAACAAAATTGTGCTACGTATCCTATGTCAGCTCAGATTTCTTATGCTGGGGTGTCACCTTAATTGAGGAGATGGAGGCCTTTAAGGCCAAGCAGACTTGGGACCTGGATCCTTTGCCTCCGGGCAAGACAACCATTGGTTGTAAATGGGTTTATGTTATAAAGGTCCATTCTGATGGTTTTGTAACACGTCTTGAGGCCCGCTTGGTGGCCAAGGGATGTGCTCAAGTTTGTGGAGTTGAGTATCCTGATACTCTCTCCTATGGCGAAGATGGACTCTGTTCGCCACTTATTTCCCTTGTTGCTTCCTCTGGGTGGCCTTTGCACTAATTTGATGTCAAGAATGTCTTTCTTCATGGAGATTTGTAGGAGGAGGCTTATGTGGGGGAACCCCTCGGATTTATTGCTCAGGGGCAGTCTGGCTATGTGTGTCGATTAAGGAAATCTCTACATGGCTTAAAGCAATCTCCCAGAACATGGTTTGGGCAATTTAGCTCTGTTGTGCAGGAATTTAGTTCGCAGAAATATCATTCAATATTCTCTAGACACTCCAATGTTGGTTGTATCTTTCTAGTTGTCTATGTGAATGATATCATTATCAGTGGCTTTGAAGGTCTTCTTGCAGAGACAATTTCAACCCAGGACCATGGATAGCTAAAGTATTTTCTTGGCATTGAGGTCGCTCGTTGCAACACAAGTATGCTTTAGATCTGCTTCGAAACACCGGTATGATGGGTGTGAAGCCGAGTGATACCCATATGATTCCTAAGTAAAGCTTGCACCTGGTGAAGGCGAGATATGTGATGATCTAGATAGATACAGACGGTTGGTGGGTACGCTGAATTATCTTGTCGGTACCCGTCCAGATATTGTCTCTTCTGTGAGTGGTGTTAATCAATTTATGTCTGATCCTCGAGCTACTCATTGGGAGACTACACATTCTTAAATATATCAAGGGACATCCTAGTCGAGACTTGGTTTACAGTGACCATGGCCATCATCGGATAGAATTTTCTAATGATGATTAGGCTGGTTCACCTTTTGATCAGAAGTCTATGACTGGCTATTGTATGTTTATTGGTGAAAACAACCAATAATTGTTCGATCTAGTGTGGAATCGAAGTACTTTGCCCTTGCACATTTGACTAGTGATGTTAACTTCCTTCGTGAGCTGCTTGATGAGTTAAGATATCTAACCTCTCGACCCACTCAGTTATGGTGTGACAATCAGTATGTCATCCATATTGCATCTAATCCAATCTTTATATATTAAGGTTGATTGTCATTTTATCAAAAAAAAACTACAAGCTGGAGATATCAAGTTGAAGCATGTGAAGACTAGTGAACAACTTGATGATATCCTTACCAAGTCTCTTTCAGGAAATCGGGTTGAATATATTTATAACAAGTTGAGCATGATCAATATTCACGCTCCAACTTAAAAGGGAGTGTTGTGACTAGAGAAGGGTAGTCTTGACTTTTTGTTTGTATGCTATATACCTCTTTTGGAGTAATGAGAACAACTAAGCTTTCCCATTATTCATTTTGCCTTATTCTACAAAAACAATTAAGAAAACCTTGATATATTAACTCACTGCATTCAACAGAACAGATTACAAAAATCATACCTAGTGCATCTATAAAGTGCCATAATAAAATACGAAGATAACACAAAATGTTCCTAGACATTGAAATTAAAGTAAATAATAATTTATAATGAACACTACTGAGAACCTATTTTACAACCTAAAACCAACTCTGAAAAGAAGTTGAACAATAAATAAATGTAGATACACTGATTTTCCAGTCATCAAAGATCAAGAAGATCATAACAAGTGTGTCTCCAAATTGCCACAAGCAAGCACGAATAAATAATGTTATTAAAATAAAAAGAAAAAACCCATAATGGAAGTTGCAATTACTTATTAAGATAATCAGATTTGCCCTAACAGATGTGAATTTCCATTTACGCTTTTCTCCGCCATCAAAGATAAGAAAAATAATCAAGAAAAGACAGAACTACGAAACAAAAAGACAAAACTACTACCAAAAAGACTAATCTACTAACCACGTATAAAGGATACGCTCCAAGGATTTCTGAACAGTAGCCTGGTGAAAGAAACTGACATCAGGTACGGTTCTGGGACAGTCAACAGCGATCTACCAAATACAGAAAAAGAACATAATGACTAAACAAGAATGAGAATGCACTGACAGAAGACAATAATATAATGGTTATAGGAGCAAATTGGTGGATGTAGCCAACACCTGCCGCAACATGTTGATTTCATCATCAGAACGTTCAGTATCTGGAATGTCATAATACTGAGCCACACAGTCAACATACTCCAAGCGCTTCCTCCTCAGCACTCCCTCCCTTCTATCTGAATTAGGTGGTGCATACCCCTGTTGTCAGTTCATATGTAAACTCCAATGGAATTACATTCACATACTACCTAAAAGGGAACTACACTCCTTGAGGCTTCTAAAAGTCACAGCGAGACATAGGAGCAGCTCTATTTTCAGGCCCATTATTTGCAAAAGTCAAGGAGTAGAGGAAAGACGAAAAATAGGTAATGATGGAAAGCAATGACCATTCATATGATGTAATGACAGATAGGGATCTCCAATAGGAAAATGGCCTAACAATCCAAGTAGCCAATGTCACTTATTGAGAAAATGCTTAGTTCAGTGAGAATTAGTATGTTTGGTTTAGTGGTAAATGGATGTTTAAATCTGAAACTAGGAAGCAACCAAACAACAACAACAACAATCCAACTATTTCCACTGGATAGGATCAGCAAGAAGCAACCAAACAAACAAAATAAAAATCTTTAACTGTAGATTAGAAATTGATACCAACAGCTTAAGATCAAACAGCTGTGCAAAGAAATACTGATTGAAGCTATACATAGGCATCACACTGCTCAAAGAAACAACGGAGAAGACAGCGACAAGAAGAAACTGTAAGAAAAAATATCATAGATTACCCCTGTATAATCAACCATTTTTGCATACTATTACAAAGTCATGAAAATAAAACATCCTAGGCAGACCAAAAGTATGTAAAAGAGGCTAAAAAAGTAGAAGATAGGCCTAATGCATTGGCACTAATCAGGGAAACCGTGTTCAGGAAGCACAGCCAGTAAAAACGACAGGACTTGCAAAGCAAAAACACATTGTTTATCCATATACTCAAAACATTTCATATTTTTCTAGCACAATTCTACCGTGGTGCCTCGTTTTGATATTATGATGCCTTAGGCTTGTGAAAAAAATGGACTCCATTGCACTGCATCAAAGGGCACATCAAATGAATGAAGATCTGTGTTCACAAGAAGTAGAATGAGAACCTCTAAACCTACGAGTCCAATATGGCACCCCATTCAAACATCATGTGACCACAGTATGACCGTTGCTTCTTAAACAGTACAATCTCAGCATTCAATTTGATGTCTCAACACAAAATTCACCACACCACATCATCCCACAAGAAAAATCGATCGTGTTAGCCACTTCGAGATTGTACAAGTCAAGTTTGATAGACATCACACCAAAAAGCTAGTGAACTAGATAGGAGTCTAAAGGAAGGTGGCCACAAGTAACAGAGTGCCCTGGCTTCGCAGATGACACAGAAATAGAAGATATGCATCAGTCATTGAGGACACTGATCCATGTCTCTATTCCTATAAAAGAAGAATAAATATTTTTTGTACTACTATAAAAATAAGCATTTGATAGAGACAACTAATGATATGTCGCGTGCAGGGGACTTACATCCCCAAACAAAGGACAGCATCTTATAGATGAAATTTATCTTATCTATTGGCACAATCTCGATATTCTCCACAGGTGAAGGTTTAGCTACAGAAATTTATAACAACAGAAATCAACATTTGACTTAATGGGTGATAGACTACAGGTTGTGCCACAAATAGATGCTGCTCTTGATAAATTTGTCCTCGTTTTAGCAGTCCAGGGCAAAACCACATGTATGAAGAGGCAATCATGCTAATTCAACCAATCATCTTGTTAAGGAACTAACTCTACCAAAAGGTCAACCTTGTAGTAGAAAACCTTTAAAATATATTTAATACGCTGTCTCATGCGAATGCCTCTCTAGGCTTGAAACGTGAATTGTGTCCTCCTCATACTCGCCGCTCGCAAGATTCGAACTCGTGACCTTAAGCCACGCCTACTCTGATAGGAACCAACTTTATAAAAAGGTTAACTTTATGGTAGAAAACCCTTGAAATATATTTAACACATCTTATTCACAATCCTATAATACGAATCAGCTCACGAGCAACAAAGCCAAGAAAAAATAAAAGCGAGAGAGATGCACATAACTGGAAGATATTCCAGAATCCCCCAACTAACCATGTACAATTAGAACATCTCTTAGATAGCTTTTACGATTTGAACTTACCAAAAGGAGTCTCCACACATCAGGCCGCATATATGGTGGCACACCACTCCAAGCTAGCTCACGTAATTTTTCTACATATGCACGGAAAATTTCAGATAAGGGCTTCAAAGTCAGTTGAATAATATTGAAAAAAATTGATCAAAGAGAACACAGAGAAACATTGAAAATAATTAATAACAGGACTTTTAATTAAGTTGTACATGGAGAGGGGACTAATGGATTTAGCTAGCACCGCTAACATAATACCAATGTCTTGATATTGTTCACAGAACCTACGAGGATGCCATGGTTTACACGGTTTCAAGTAAGCAGACGCTTGATTCAATTACACCAAAGAACTTTCCTTAGCAACTATGAAGCTCTATTAGAACTAGAAAAAATTGAGGAGTACAAAATATAGAG
This sequence comes from Dionaea muscipula, assembly GCA_028571145.1. NCBI lineage: Eukaryota > Viridiplantae > Streptophyta > Magnoliopsida > Caryophyllales > Droseraceae > Dionaea > Dionaea muscipula. The sequence continues at coordinate 21,607 of JAOWBR010199758.1, forward strand.
GAAAAAGTCCAAGAAAGAAAAAGAAGAAGACGTCACTTTCAAAAGAAACAGCTTCCCTCATCTGGTTAACCAAGAAAAGTGAAAAGGGTAGAACTATAGAATCATATGCACTACACAGGATCTCCGCTCTACAACCTATTCAGATTTCCACTACCCAAAACCTATTCAGACGGTCTACCCAATTCCCTACACAAAATCCTCACCTACCCACTGCCATGATTCAAGCCCAACATCCTCGAGCAACCACCAATAGTCACCAGCCACAAAGTACTACATATTTTTGCTCTCTTTTTTTTGATCTCCATCTACTTCCATTTACACCATTTAAGGCTCCATAGCCATTGTCTGTGCAAACAAAGAGTTGTTGCTTCCTCTACCTCGTCCAAGGAAAAGCTCAGACCTGAAATCCACATGCCCTGGAGTAGTTCCATAAGTGAGATAGACGAGCCATGGAGAGATGTCACTGCCCTATTTCCATGACTAGATGAGGCTGGAGGAAGCAGACTAGGATGAAATTGCAAAGCATAGAATTTTGAGGTCTTGGTTAACCAGATACTCACATATAATTTTCTTCATGTTTCCACCATCCTTTGAGTTTCAAGTGGAAAGTACCATGAAACTAACATTTGTTTTTCTTGTTTTGTCTAATATTTTTCCCTAAAAATTTCCCATTTTATCCAATAAGCATTTTCATCCTAATTATTTTTCCTTACAATCAATTTTGCTTTTTCTCGGAACAAACTCTGATGGTTTTTCTAGACACCGATCGAATTTGAAACCTTAGTCTTCGGCCTTAGAGGGAAATCCCATATGTTTAGAAGAGTTGGAAATCCTAAATGCATAGAAGAATCACAGTTATTTTAATGCAATAGCAATGCTTAATAGATCTTCCTCCAAAATTTTCTTCTAAATTATTCTTTTTTATAGACAAACATGCCCTAGGAATTGACAAGATCATTTAAAGAATTGATAAAGATAATAATCATAATAGGTACTTGTACCTGGCATGAGCAAATCATTGGCAAAAAGTTGGATTGAACAATAGGTTATTGAAAAGATTTATTTGAAAATAGACACAGGCAACACAAATAGACATCAAATATTAGCAAGGCTGAGCATTGAAACAATGGATTAGCAATTGATGTGCAACAATAAAAGAGTAAAGCAAGAATGAAGAAATGTCAATCCAGCTTTCTTTATCCTAATTGGTTACTCAGAATATGTCATCACATAGACCTACACATATAATCAATCTATTTAATGGGAGCATGGCAAAAAAATAAATAAAACTTCAAAAACTCCCACTATCATATGCATTTAGGGAAGCATGACTAAAAATAAAAGCAGCACCTAATATGACTGTTGGTGCAGAAAGCTCCTTCTTGAACTTCGTAACCCTGGCAGAATCTGTAGCTCTTGCTGTTGGTGGAGTCTTTTGAGGCTCTATGGATACACTATCCATATTCGACACTGATGGTTTTGATTTATTTACATTAACACTTGTGCTCACAGCATTTGCACCTTGAAATATTTCCTGCATTAAAGATCCTAGTTGATGTTGATATCAAATGCCATATGAGACATACATGTGACAGGAAAAGGAGAAATGACTAGTAGAACCTCAGAGAAGTCATCGTTTTGTTCATTTGATCCAACATCATTCTCAGAGAAACTCCTTCCAGACCCTGAAGGTGAACCATAAATTCCTGAGGCATCCAAAGGGTCTGATCTCCGGGTTAGTAAAACTTTCCCAGGAAAACCGCGGCCTTTGAGCAACCTATATTACAACATTGTTGACTAAGATAACAAGAAATCATGGTAATCAAAATAATGTTTAGCACAGGTGCTATTACAATGTAATACAAGGGGAGCTATATGTAAAATTTGAGTTGAAGGAAACATGAATCAGATAATACAATTGGGATATAGCTTAGAAGGTGAATAACTCAATAACACTTGGTTTTTGGATTTGGGGAGGGGAGGGGGAGGGAATATATATGGTCTTGTTTGGGAAGGAAAAAAATTAAGTGTGGTGAATGGAGGTTAAAAAAAATAAATATAAAGGTTTATCCCTCAACTCAAATAAAAAGCAAGCCAAGTAAAAAAAGAGAAAAGACAATTTTGGCATAATTTTTTTTAACCACCATTCCCCACCGATTTGGTGGGAAAAAATAAACCATCTATTTTCACCACCATTCCCCATCATTTCCCCCTCTCCATAAATTTTGTTTCCCGAACAAGGTTAAAAATTAACCTTTCCCACCATTCACCACAATCCAAACTGAGCCTAAATCACAAACATAACTTTCATAGAAAATTCTTTTGGTCAATTATTCATGCAAACACCAATCAAATTGGCCATCCAAGAGAGTTTAGAAGGTGAATCGCATTTTCACTAGAAAAATCAGGATGAAACTTCAAGCCACATTAGGATCATGATCCAAATCTCAGTTTCTTATTTTGAACAATGCTGGCACCCTAGGATTCATCTAACCAATGTCATATGTTTTTGGACTTTATAGATTTGATCTTGTAATAGATTTCCGTGGCTTCGAGTCCTTGAGCATGTGAATTACTGTTTCCTGATGTTTATTATCTGATCTAGGCAGAATGGAACCAAATCTTTTCATTTGTACTGAAACCGACTCGGTTCCACCACGACATAATTTTGCCCGCCGCCACCATCCGCACCCCTCTCCCCGCGCCTGGATCACCACAAGCAAAACAAGCACATATCCCGAAAAAAGATATAACACTTCAGGGTTTATTTGACCCACCAGACAAAGATGAACAGAAAAATCCACAGATCTGTGAAAAATAAGCTATGTCTGAAGCCACCAATTCCAAAGCTTAATCAATTCAGACGGATCCCTACCCGATTCGAATTCCAGATTCGACGATAAAGAGGATACCGGAGAAAAACGGAGAGATGCGAGAAGAATTTGAGTGGGAAAATCCAAAGACAGAAACCTGAGGAGTGGAGTCATAGCTGCCTCAGCCGGAGAATCCGGCGCGGCAGCAGCCTCTGGCAGCCGGCTGCCATCGCCGGTACCGGCGCCACGTGTCGTCGCCACCTCCGCTGTTGGTTGTTGCCACCCAAATGCAGATTCCAGTTGGGAAGGCTTCACGAATAGAGTCAGTCACTTTTTCTCTTGTGCGTTGTATAAACTATAAAGCAAGCAACCAACACACCTTTTCGGTGTACCGTGTAAACATACACTAGCGCCCATCTTGTTTCGAGGATATAAAAGGGGTGTGCTCGAAGGGGTGTGTGTGGCCGTCCGCGCACATCCCCTCCGAGCATGTCGGATAATTTTATTTTATTTTATTTTTTTGGTTTTTTGAATAAAACGTCAATACATTATCGTTTAATTCACTATAAATAACAGTATACTGTCGTTCTACTCTTTTTTATTTTTTTATAAAAAAGTACAATACGACAGTACACAACTGTTTAGTTAGAATTTAAACGACCGTATACTATCATTTTAGCATCTTTTATTTTTTAAAAAAAAAAACTCCAATACAGCAGTCAACTCAATTCATATTTACATTAAAACACTCATATACATTGAAAATGAATGCTAATTACGAGCACCAAATAGTGCATTTCACAAGCGTAAACCTAAGTCATATTTTTCTATTCATCCTCTTGACCCTGACGATGCGTGTTCATACCAATGTAGCCATATTGGGAGGACAGGGTAATTGGGTGATAAGCCCATTTTATATGAGCTTATTCATATCATTTTCATACAATAAAGTCATAATTTTATCCTTAATAAACCAGGGTTCATCTCTTATTGTTAAATCATGATTCTCAGGGCCCAAGTTGCAGAAACGAGTATTCAAGGCCAGAATAGGAGTAGAATCGCAATACCAAGGAACGAGCTCCTCTAAGAATCAAACGAATCATGGTACATAAATGTAAAAGCTCCACTCGTTCATACGAGCTTGCAAGGATCAAACGAGTACCCCAACTCGTCTCCTTAAGAACGGCTACAACCTGAATAGCAGAAACGAGTACACTGAAAAGCACAAGAACGAGTATGCGCAACTCATCTACCATGTCCTCAGCTTCACGAGCTCATTGTACGATCTGGCAGGTGGCAGCTGGCACTTCTGGGACCACTCCACGCGTCACCCCTTGATAACAATTCCAGATAATTCTTTGCAACGGAATGGGTCCCACTCTGCAAATATTCCCTACGGAAATCAGAATGGCAGAGGACACGCGTCATTCCATGGGGGACCATTTGATTTGTGCACTTCACCCAGAGGCGCAGCGGCTCAGCAGATTAGCTATTTAGGTTTTCCTATAAATAGAGGCCTTTGTAATTTAAGAAAGGGGTCTGTAAAGACCTAGACTTTTGTAAGGAATTTTTCAGCAAGAGAGATAACCCTTTTTCGGCGTTCTTGGTTTCTTCCTTTTATCTACTGCATTGCATCCTTCATTCATTTTATCATTTAGGAACAATGAAATCAATAGCAACTTTAGTCTCTATTTTTCTTCTCTTCTCTACCTGGGTTTTAATTGACTACCACTTTGAGTAGAAGAATCAGGGGTAAGTCTCTTTTGGGTTAACATCATAACCCATCGATTCACTACACGAAAGGAGCAAAAAAGAAGCGGTGACCGATTCCCTTTTGCTCTCCCCTATTTTTGTAGCTAATCATTTCATTGAAGCATCTGTGTTAAACCGATGACAACTCGGGTATTGTTAGCACCGAGGAAGAGGAATTCTGAGGACTGGTAGTTTTGCTGTTGTGAACTCTGATTTTTTCTTTCTTTGGAGTTGTGTAGTTTTTCTCGGTTGGCATCAATATTGGAGATGCCCCCAATGCGGTTCTCCTGGATGAGCTATTGGACACCTGTGTGTCTAAGGCAAAATTTCGAGGTTGAATCCCATAAATCTGACTGAACTAGTTCTTAGGATTCAATTCGGTTCATTGTCCAATGAATACACTTGCTCATTAGTGTTGTAACCCACGTGAACTCTTGAGCAAGAGTGGATAACTCAGTGGTGACCGAATCCCTGAGCTCCCTGTTTTCAGCGACGGACGATTGGTGAGAGCAGACCAAACCTCACTTTGTCGAAACCGAGAATCAGATGACCTTCTCCGATGATTTGTGCTTTTTCATTGCTGTGGATATTTATGGCATGTTATTGACGGAGTTTCACGTTTTGACTTATTAGAACCATTGCATAAGTGCATTTCCATTGTTCTAATTTCTGTCATTTGCAGTCACTCATTTACCCAAAAACCTCCACATTCTTTCATTACCATTTCCTTTATGAACTCAAGCGAAAACATAATTAAGACGCATAAGCAACCATTTCTCCCTGAGGTTCGACTCCCGTGCTTGCCATTAGCTATCTAATTGTAGTTCAAGCCAGGATATAAATTTTATCTTTGACTCGGTGCCTTACTTTTTACGACGGGTTCGGGGCCGGTCATGAAGCCTGTGTTACCTGTGGTTGCACAACACATCATTGGATGGTTTTTCCGTCAACCCAGCCACTTATTCTTGACCGTAACTCTGACCAAGTCAACGCTGCTTACGGGTATTACCCGCAACATCCATCTCTCTTTTGGCGGCAACCACCACCTTCACAGCCACAACCAGCCACAACTCCTCAAACATCATCGCTAATGCAGCCCTACACCATTTGAGGTGATGATGCTTAAATCAATGGCTGAACAAACGAAGATGCTGGCCAGCTTGACTGAGACCCTGCTGCAAGTCAGCGTTAACACGCAGGCTATTGCCAAGCTGGAGACACAGGTTGGGCAGCTTCTGAGCACATTAAACAGGAGGGAGGACGGGCGCCCCGCCCAGCCTCCTAAGGGATAATGATTTGATAGGCAGGATTGGGTTTTCCTTTGTAAATACGCACTTTCCATTTTTAGAGTCTAGTTGTTGTGTCGTCTTTCAAAATTGGTTATTTGTATGAAATTTCGGAGCTCTACTCCTTTATGTAGTTTAACATACTTGCCGGTAGGCAAGTTGGGGGGTATAGGGAGCCGAACTGTTCATTGCTAAATTTTTCGGTTGTTTCCGCGAATCTCGTGTTTACGAATTCCACCTCTCGGCTTGTCTCAACTGCCAGTAATTATGCTACTACTGCTTCAGAGGTTCTCTTTGGAGTTAGCAGAGGCCCTCTTGCTTACCCATTTCACTTTGGGTGGCAAGGATAGCAATGCTGGAGAAGCGCCGAATGACTCTGCTGACGATTAAATTTTCCAAAGACATTTCCTTTTTATAGTTATCAGTATAGTCTAGTTAACTTGATGCTAGCTTAGGAGTTTTTGCTGTTTCCCTTATTTTGGTTTCAATTGGGATGCCAGTAAGCGAGTTGGGTGTGTGAGCTCCGCTTTCCTTCTTGCAGTATTTACCTACGACATGGTTGCTGCTGCTCCCAGAGGTTCTCTCTGGAGTAGTGGAGATCGCTCCTGCTGTCCCGTTGCACTTCGGGATGGTAGGAACAATACCGTTGAGGAATGTGGGAGGGCCTAGCCAGTGGTTTGAGTAGCTAAGATAGTTATTTCCATCTTTTGTTTTGTTTTCTATTTCTGCTGTTTTTCTTTATTTATTTTCAGGTCGGCGTGCACGGATTTTCAGACCCTACGTAGGTTCCAGGTGATATTTTTTCACTCTCTCAAGGGACTTTTCGAGAATTAGTTGGGGGGAGTGGACTGCGCTTTAATTTTTCGCCTGTCCTGTTTTTCAAATTTTTCGCATGTACTTTAATGCACTTACTTTGCTGTTTCTAGTATGCTGCATGATTTGGTGAGTGTGCTATGCTGTATGGATGATCTTACATTAGTACAGTTCTGTTAGTCATTTTTCTCCAAGAATTGATTAGCTTAGGCTAG
>JAOWBR010199759.1:0-18469 GCA_028571145.1 Dionaea muscipula
CAAATTTATTTAATTTAAAGTGTCAAATTTATTTAATATATCAAATTAAAATAGGTTTGTAGTGATGAAGTATATATTAATTAATTTTCTTAGTAAATCGTCGTTAAATTTCAAATGATTCATATATTTTATTAAATTAACGATAAAATTATTTTTTGTCAGTAATTCGTCACAATAATTTTTTTTTAAAATGGGATAATTTTTTTTTTAATTTTCCGACGAATTACCGACAAAATCATTAGTGACAAAATGATTTTGTCGGTAATTTGTCGGTAAATACCGAGGGATTCATGTTTTGTTGGTAGTTTGTCGGTATTTAGCGACAAAAACATTTTGTCGGTAAAAATTTGTCGGTAATTTGTCGAACGATCAAAACTACAATTTCGTCAGTAATTTGTCGGTATTTAGCGACAAAAAAATTTTGTCGGTAAATTTTTGTCGGTAAAAGTTGTTTTTCTTGTAGTGCACTGGAGAACACACGAAATCCTGAGTTCCTTGAAGAGATGTTGAAAACAAATGAAAATGGATGAAAACAGCTTAATTCCTTCGTTTCCGTATGAAATCAAAGTAACACTTGATTATAATCATGAAAATGGATGGAAAACAATGAAAATGGATGGAAACAAACTAATTCCTTCATTTTCATGTGAAATCAATATAAAACTTAGCTTGTTTTCATTCATTTTCATTGTTTTCCATCGATTTCCATGATTATAAATAATTTTACAATAATTCATATGAACATGAAGGAATTAGCTTGTTTTCAACTATTTTCATTGTTTTCCATTGATTTGCATGATTATATTCAACTTTTTCATTGATTTAACATGGAAATGAAGGAATTTGGATGTTTTCATTTATTTCCCTTGTTTTTCATCGATTTCCATGATAATAATCAAGTTTTTACATTGATTTCACATGGAAACGAAGGAATTAGCCTTTTCCCATCTATTTTCATTATTTTCTATCGATAACTATGATTATAATCAAGTTTTATATTGATTTCACATGGAATCGAAGGAATTAGTTTGTTTTTATCCATTTTTATTATTTTTCATCCATTTTTATGATTATACTCAAGTTTTACATTGATTTCACGTGGAAATGACGGAATTAACTTATTTTCTTCCATTTTCATTGACTTTCCTTGATTGCCATTATTACACTATAATTTTACATTGATTTCATATGAAAACGAAAGAATTAGCTTATTTCCATCCATTTTTGTTTCCATCGATTTCCATGATTATACTAATGTTTTACTTTGATTTCACACGAAAACGAAAGAATTAGCTTGTTTTCATCCATTTTCTTTGTTTTCCACCAATTTCAATGACTATATTCAAGTTTTACATTGATTTCATTTAGAAACGAAGGAATTAGTTCGTTTTCATCAATTTTTATTGTTTTCTATCAATTTCATGATTATACTAAAGTTTTACCTTGATTTCACTTGGAAACGAAGGAATTAGCTAGTTTTCATCCATTTTTCTTGTTTTCCATCGATTTCTATGATTGTACTCAACTTTTACATTGATTTCACATGGAAACGAAGGAATTAGCTTGTCTTAAACCATTTTCATTGTTTTTTTTTTTTATCAATTTCCATGATTATAATAAAGTTTTACATTGATTTCACACATTGATTTCATCAATTTCCATTGTTTTCCATCAATTTCCATGAATATAATCAAGTTTAACATTGATTTCAAATGAAACGAAGAATTAGCTTGTTTTCATCCATTTTCAATGTTTTCTATCCATTTCCTTGATTATACTTAAGTTTTTCATTGATTTTTATTCTTTCTATCAATTTCCATATTATATTAAAGTTTAACATTGATTTCTCTTGCAAACGAAGGAATTAGCATGTTTTCATCTATTTTAATGTTTTCAATTGTCATTGTTTTTCATCGATTTCCATGATTGGAATAAACTTGTACATTGATTTCACGTGGAAACGAAGGAATTAGCTTAAATGGATGAAAACATGCTAATTCCATCGTTTCCATATGAAATCAAGGAAAAACTTGAGTATACTCATGAAAATCGATGGAAAACAATGAAAATGGATGAAAACAAGCTAATTCCTTCGTTTCGATGTGAACTCAATGTAAAACTTGAGTGTAGTCATGAAAATCGATGGAGATAATGGAAATGGATGAAAACAAGCGAATACTTTCCTTTCTAAGTGAAATCCTTGTAAAACTTTAATATGATATGGAAATTGATAGAAAACAATGAAAATGGATGAAAACAAGCTAATTCCTTTGTTTCAATATGAAATCAATGTAAAACTTGAATATAATCATGGAAATAGATGAAAAGCAATGAAATTGGATGAAAACATGTTAATTTCGTTGTTTTCATGTGAAATCAATTTAAAACTTTAGTATAATCATGGAAATAGATGAAAAATAATGAAAATAGATGCAAACATGCTAATTCCTTCATTTCCAAGTAAAATCAAGGTAAAACTTTAGTATAATCATAAAAATTGAAAGAAAACAATAAAAATGGATGAAAACAAGTTAATTCCTTCGTTTCCATATGAAATCAATGTAAAACTTTAGCATAATCATGAAAATTGATGGAAAATAATGAAAATGGATGAAAACAAGACAATTCCTTCGTTTCTGTGTGAAATCAAAGTAAATTTTGATTATAATCATGGAAATCGATGGAAAAACAATGAAAATGGAAGGAAACAAGCTAATTCCTTCGTTTTCATGTGAAATCAATGTAAAACTATAATATAATCATGGAAATCGGTGGAAAACAATGAAAATGGAAGAAAACAAATTAATTCCTTCATTTCCATGTGAAATCAATGTAAAACTTGAGTATAATCATGAAAATCGATGGAAAACACTGAAAATGGAAGAAAGTAAGCAAATTCCTTCATTTCCATGTGAAATCAATGTAAAACTTGAGTATAATCATGAATATAGATGGAAAACAATGAGAATGGATGAAAATAAGTTATTTCCTTTGTTGTCAAGTGCAATTAATGTAAAACTTTAATATGAGATGAAAATTGATAGAAAATAATGAAAATGGTTGAAAACAAGCTAATTCTTTCTTTTCCATATGAAATCAATGCAAAACTTGAGTATAATCATGGAAATGGATGGAAAGCAATGAAAATGGATGAAAACAAGTTAATTCCTTTGTTTCCATATGAAAGCAATGTAAAACTTGATTATAATCATGGAAATCGATGGAAAACAATGAAAATGGATGGGAAATGGCTAATTCCTTCATTTCCATGTGAAATCAATGTAAAAACTAGATTATAATCATGGAAATCGATGGAAAACATGGAAATTGATGAAAACATCCAAATTCCTTCATTTCCATGGGAAATCAATATAAAAGTTTAATATAATAATTAAAATCGATGAAAAATAATGAAAATGGATAAAAACAAGGTAATTCCTTTGTTTCCCGTGAAATCAACGTAAAATTATAGTATAATCATTGAAATCGTTGGAAAACAATGAAAATGAATGAAAACAAGTTTTACATTGATTTCAAATGGAAACGATCGAATTAGCTCGTTTTTATCAATTTTAATTGTTTTCCATCGATTTTCATAATGATACTCAAGTTTTACATTGATTTCAAATGGAAACAATTTGATTAGCTCGTTTTCATCAATTTTCAATGTTTTCCATCGATACTCAAGTTTTACATTGATTTCACATGCAAACGAAGGAATTAGCTTATTTTCATCCATTTTCTTTGTTTTCCATCGATTTCCATTATTATAATAATGTTTAACTTTTATTTGACATGGAAACGAAGGAATTATTAAGTTTTCATTCATTTTCACTGTTTTCTATCGATTTCCTTGATTATACTATAGTTTTAATTAGTTTCACGTGGAAACAAAGGAATTAGCTTATTTTCATTGTTTTCCATCAATTTCCAAGATTATACTTAACTATTACAATGATTTCACTCAAAAATGAAGGAATTTGGAAACAAGCTAATTCCTTCATTTCCTTGTGAAATCAATGTAAAACTATAGTATAATCATGAAAATCGATGGAAAAAATGTTAAAGGAAGAAAACAAGCTAATTCCTTCATTTCCATGTGAAATCAATGTAAAACTTGAGTTTAATCATAAAAATAGATAGAAAATAATGAATATGAATGAAAACTTGCTAATTCCTTCGTTTTCAACTGAAAGCAATGCAAAACTTTAATATGAGATGGAAATTGATAGAAAACAATGAAAATGGATGAAAACAAGCTAATTCATTCGTTTTCTTATGAAATCAATGTAAAACATGAGTATAATCATGGAAATGGATGGAAAGCAATGAAAATGGATGAAAACAAGTTAATTCCTTTGTTTTCATATGAAATCATTGTAAAATTTGATTATAATCATGGAAATCGATGAAAAATAATAAAAATGGATGGGAAAAGGCTAATTCCTTCGTTTTCATGTGAAATCAATGTCAAAGTTGAGTATATCATGAAAATCGATGAAAATCAATGAAAATCGATGAAAACAAGTTAATTCCTTTTTTCTCCAGTGAAATCAATGTAAAATTATAGTATAATCATGAAAATCGATGAAAAACTTTGAAAATGAATGAAATCAAGCTAAGTTTTATGTTGATGTGTATTGGATTTTGATTGTCTCTCATGTCCGGGGGAGATCTTGCTGGTTTTTTCTTTTTGTCCTTGGGTAGATGGTCTGCATGGCGTCTTCGAGGTCCCTACCCGATTTGGATGCTTCCCCTCAGCATTGAGGTTTGTTGCTAGGTTTCAGGAGTCTGGCTATGAGGCTCCTCTTGGGGCTTTTGTTGTTTGGTGCACCTCTCAAGCGGCGCTTGTTGCTTAGAGAGCCTCATCGTTTGCCTTTGCTCTTGTTGTGGTTGTACCTAGATTGAGTTTTGGTCTGTGATGTGTCTCCATGTTATCGAGGTGTCAGTTGTTATTTATATATGATATTACTTACCGAAAAAAATAATAAAAATGGATGAAAATAATCGAATTCCTTCGTTTCCATGTGAAATGAATGTAAAACTTGTTAATAATCACGAAAATCGATGGAAAAGAATAAAAATAGATGAAAACAAGATAATTCATTCGTTTCCATGTGAAATCAATATAAAAGTTGAGTATACTCATGAAAATCATTGGAAAAAAATGAAAATGGAAGAAAACAAGCTAATTCCATTGTTATGATGGGAAATCAATGTAAAACTTGAATATAATCATGGAAATCAATGGAAAACAATAAAAATGACTGCAAACAAGCTAATTCATTCGTTTCCCAGTAAAATTGACGTAAAACTTTAGTATAATCAAGGAAATTGATAAAAAAAAACAATAAAAATGGATAAAATCAAGCTAATTCCTTCATTTCCATACGAAATCAATGTAAAACTTGAGTATAATCATGAAAATTGATTGAAAACAATGAAAATGGATGAAAACAAGGTAATTTCTTTGTTTCCATGTGATATCAATGTAAAACTATAGTATAATCCTGGAAGTCGATGGAAAACAATGAAAGTCAATGAAAATTTGCTAATTCCTTCGTTTCCATGTAAAATCAACGTAAAAGTTGATTATAATCGATGGAAAACAATGCATATGATTAGAAACAAGGTAATTCCTTTGTTTCGATGTGAAATCATTGTAAAACTTTATCATGATCATGAAAATCGATGGAAAACAATGAGAATGGATGAAAACAAGCTAATTACATCGTTTTAATGTGAAATTAATGTAAAACATGATTATACACATGAAAATCGATGGAAACCAAAGAAAACGATTGAAGAAAAGCTAATTACTTCGTTTTCATATGAAATCAATGTAAAACTTGAGTATAGTCATGGAAATTGATGGAAAATAATGAAAATGGATGAACACAAGCTAATTACTTTGTTCCCTTGTGAAATCATAGTAAAACTTAATTATAATCATGAAAATCGATGGAAAACAATGAAAATGGATTGAAATAAGCTAATTCTTGGTTTTCATGTGAAATCAATGTAAAACTATGGTATAATCATGAAAATCGATGGAAAAGAATGAAAATGGAAGAAAACAAACTAATTTCTTCATTTCCATGTCAAATCAATGTAAACCTTGAGTATAATCATGAAAATAGATGGAAACCAATAAAAATGGATGAAAACAAGCTAATTCCTTCATTTTCAAGTAAAATCAATGTAAAACTTTAATATGAGATGAAAATTGACAGAAAACAATGAAAATGGATGGCAAAAACTAATTCATTTGTGTCCATATGAAATCAATGTAAAACTTGATTATAATCATGAAAATCGATGGAAAACAATAAAATTGGATGGGAAAAGGCAAATTCCTTAGTTTCTTGGGAAATCAATGTATAATTTGATTATAATCATAGAAATCGATGGAAAACAATGGAAATTGTTGAAAATATCCAAATTTCTTCTTATCCATGTGAAATCAATGTAAAAGTTGACTATAATCATGAAAATCGATGGAAAATAATCAAAATGGATGAAAAAGCTAATTCCTTTGTTTCCCGTGAAATCAATGTAAAATTATAGTATAATCTTAGAAATCGATGGAAAACAATGAAAATGAATGAAAACAAGCTAAGTTTTATATTCAATTCACATGGAAACGAAGGAATGAGTTTCTTTCCATCCATTTTCATTGTTTTCCTTCGATTTCCATGATTATAATCTTGTTTTACTTTGATTTCACACGGAAATGAAGGAATTAGTGTGTTTTCATCCATTTTCATTGTTTTCCATCAATTTGCATGATTATACACAAGTTTTACATTGATGTCACTTGGAAACGAAGCAATTAGCCTATTTTTATTCATTTTCATTGTTTTCTATCAATTTCCAAGTTTATACTAAAGTTTTACATTGATTTCACTTGAAACGAAGCAATTTTCTTGTTTTCATCCATTTTCATTGTTTTCCATCGATTTCCATGACTATACTCAAGTTTTACATTAATTTCAAATGGAAACGATGAAATTAGCTCGTTTTCTTCCATTTTTATTGTTTTCCATTGATTTTTTAGAGTATACTCAGGCTTTACATTGATTTCACATGCTTTACATTGATTTCACATGCAAATAAAGGAATTAGCTTGTTTTCATCCATTTTTATTGTTTTCTATCGATTTCCATAATTATAATAAAAATAAAATTTACATTGATTTCACTTGAAAACGAAGGAATTAGCTTGTTTTCATCCATTTTCATCGTTTTCCATCAATTTCCATGATTATACTCAAGTTTTACATTGATTTCACATGAAAATGAAGGAATTAGTTTGTTTCTTCCCTTCTCTTTGTTTTCCATCGATTTCCATGATTATACTATAGTTTTACATTGATTTCACATGGAAACGAAGGAACTAGCTTCTTTTCATCCATTTTCATGGTTTTTTTTTTCGATCGATTTCCTTGATTATAATCATGTTTTATTTTGATTTCACACGGAAACATAGAAATTAGCTTGTTTCCATCCATTTTCAATATTTTCGATCGATTTTCATGATTATAATCATGTTTTACATTGATTTCATCATTTTTCATGGAAACGAAGGAATTAGCTTATTTTCATCTATTTTCATTATTTTCCATCAATTTCCACGATTATAATAAAGTTTTACATTGATTTCACATGAAAATGAAGGAATTTGCTTATTTTCTTCCATTTTCATTGCTTTCCATCGATTTTCATGATTATACTATAGTTTTACATTGATTTCACATGAAAATGAAGGAATCAACTAGTTTCCATCCATTTTCATTGTTTACCATCGATTTCCATGATTATAATCATGTTTTACTTTGATTTCACACAGAAACAAAGGAATTAGCTTGTTTTCATCAATTTTCATTGTTTTCAATCAACTTTCATGATTATACTTAAGTTTTACATTTATTTCATATGGAAACGAAGGAATTAGCTTGTTTTCATCCATTTTCAATGTTTTTAACCAATTTCCATGATCATACTAATGTTTTATCTTGATTTTATCTTGTTTGTATCCATTTTTTTTGTTTTACATCGATTCCCATGGTTATAATCTTGTTTTACTTTGATTTCACATGAAAACGAAGGAATTAGCTTGTTTCCTTTCATTTTCATTGTTTTCCATCGATTTCCATGATTATAATCATGTTGTACTTTGGTTTCATATGGAAACGAAGGAATCAGCTTGTTTTCAGCCATTTTCATTGTTTTCCATCAATTTTCATGATTATACTCAAGTCACTTGGAAACGAAGGAATTTGCTTTTTTTCATCCATTTTCATTGGTTTCCATCGATTTCCATGATGATACTCAAGTTTTATATTTATTTCAAATGGAAACAATCGAATTAGCTCATTTTCATTCATTTTCATTTATTTCCATCGATTTTTTTGAGTATACTCACGTTTTACATTGATTTCACAAGCAAACGAAGGAATTAGGATGTTTTCATCTATTTTCATTGTTTTCCATCGATTTTCTTGATTATAATAAAGTTTAACTTTTATTTAATATGGAAACGAAGGAATTATCAAGTTTTCATTCATTTTCATTATTTTCTATCGATTTCTTTGATTATACTATAGTTTTACATAGATTTCACTAGAAAATGAAGTAATTAGCTTATTTTCATCTATTTTCTTTGTTTTCCATCGATTTCCATGATTATATTCAACTTTAACAATGATTTCACACTAAAACGATGGAATTAGGATATTTTCATCCAATTCCATTGTTTTCCATCGATTTCCATGATTATAATCAAGTTTTTACAATGATTTCACATGGATACGAAGAAATTAGCTTGTTTTAATGCATTTTCATTTTTTTTTCCTTCCAAATTCCTTCATTTTCATGTGAAATCAATGTAAAAGTTGAGTATAATCATGAAAATCGATGGACAACAATGAAAATGGATGAAAACTCGCTAATTCCTTCGTTTCCAAGTGAAATCATTGTAAAATTTTAGTATAATCATGAAAATCGATGGAAAATAATAAAACTGAATAAAACAAGCTAATTCCTTCGTTTACACGTGAAATCAATGTAAACCATGGGTATACTAATGAAAATCAATAGAAAACAATAAAAATGGATGAAAATAAGCTAAATCCTTGATTTCCAAGAAAAATGGACGAAAACAAGCTAAATCATTCATTTCGATGTGAAATCAATGTAAAACTTGAATATTATGGAAATCGATGGAAAATAATAAAAATGGATGCAAACAAGCTAATTCTTTTATTTCGTTGTAAAATCAAGGTAAAACGTTAGTATAATCATGGAAATGGATGAGAAACAAAGAAAATAGATGCAAACAAGCTAATTCCTTCATTTCCAAGTAAAATCAAGGTAAACCATTAGTATAATCATGGAAATTGAAAGAAAACAATGAAAGTGGATGAAAACAGACTAATTCCTTCGTTTCCATATGAAATCAATGTACAACTTTAGTATAATCATGAAAATTGATGGAAAACAATGAAAATGGATGGTAACAAGCTAATTTCCTTCCTTTCCATGTGAAATCAAAGTAAATCTTGATTATAATCACGGAAATCGATGGAAAACAATAAAAATGGATGAAACAATCTAATTCTTTCGTTTTCATTGAAATTAATGTAAAACTATATTATAATCATGGAAATCGTTGTAAAACAATGAAAATGGATGAAAACAAGTTAATTCCTTCATTTTTAAGTGAAATCAATGTGAAACTTGAGTATAATCATGAAAATCGATGGAAAACAATGAAAATGGAAGAAAGTAAGCAAATTCCTTCATTTCAATGTGAAATCAATGTAAAACTCGAGTATAATCATGAAAATAGATGGAAAACAATGAAAATGGATGAAAAAAGCTATTTCCTTTGTTTTCAAGTGAAATTAATGTAAAACTTTAATATGAGATGAAAATTGATAGAAAGTAATGAAAATGGTTGAAAACAAGCTAATTCTTTCGTTTCCATATGAAATCAATGTAAAACTTGAGTATAATCATGGAAATGGATGAAAAGCAATGAAAATGGATGAAAACAAGTTAAATCCTTTGTTTCTATATGAAATCAATGTAAAACTTGATTATAATCATGGAAATCGATGGAAAACAATGAAAATGGTTGGGAAACGGCTAATTCCTTTGTTTCCATGTGAAATCAATGTAAAAACTAGATTATAATCATGGCAATCGATGGAAAAAATGGATATTGATGAAAACATCCAAATTCCTTCATTTCCATGTGAAATCAATGTAAAAGTTGAGTATAATCATTAAAATCGATGGAAAATAATGAAAATGGATGAAAACAAGCTAATTTCTTTATTTTCTGTGAAATCAATGTGAAATTATAGTATAATGATGGAAATCGATGGAAAACAATGAAAATGAATGAAAATGAATGAAAATGAATGAAAATGAATGAAAACAAGTTTTACATTGATTTCAAATGAAAACGATCGAATTAGCTTGTTTTCATTCATTTTCATTGTTTTCCATCGATTTCCATAACGATACTCAATTTTTACATTGATTTCAAATGGAAACGATTTAATTAGCCCGTTTTCATCCATTTTCAATGTTTTCCAATGATACTCAAGTTTTATATTGATTTCATATGCAAATGAAGGAATTAGCTTATTTTCATCCATTTTCTTTGTTTTCCATCGATTTCCATGATTATAATAAAGTTTAACTTTTATTTAACATGGAAACGAAGGAATTATAAAGTTTTCATTCATTTTCATTGTTTCTATCGATTTCTTTGATTATACTATAATTTTACATAGGTTCACGTGAAAATGAAGGAATTAGCTTATTTTCATCCATTTTCATTGTTTTCCATCGATTTCCATGATTATACTCAACTACTACAATGATTTCACACAAAAACGAAGGAATTTAGAAACAAGCTAGTTCCTTCATTTCCATGTGAAATCAATGTAAAACTATATGTGGTCATTGGTTTGACATCAACGTTGTTCTTGATCTTTTCAGAACTAAGTCCACGAGGGGAGATAGAGGCTTTGAGGTGATCAAGAAGCCATGACTTGGTCTTGATTTTTTCGTACCAAGTCCATGATGATTAGTATTTATTTTCATGATTAGTGACTTGTTTTGATGATTGTGATGATGTTGAGGATGATTGTGATGACAATTTTAAAGATTTGTGTTATCAAATTTAGATGATTTGTATGTTTTTATTTTTATTAATTAATAGCTTAAAAATTAATAAATATATGTAAATTATAGGTTATATTAATGGTATAAATAATTTTTTTTTTATGATTTAACGACGGAATAGCGACGGATTAGGTACAAATATTTATATTTATCCATCTTTTTTAATTTTTGGATTTCTACGACAGATGCGCTAATGAGCGATGAAATTAGTAATTCGTCGCAAATCTGTCGCTAATTAGTGACGGAATAATAATCCGTCGCAAATTAGCGACCCCCATTTTACTGACGGCGTTTGCGACAAATTTGCGATGGAAATTTATGTAGCAACAGATTTGCGACAGAAATTGTCCGTCGCTAAATTACTGCTTTTTTATAGTGTTGTTTTATATCAATTTCCATCATTATAATAAAGTGTTACATTGATTTCACTTCGAAACGAAGGAATTTGCTTATTTTCATCCTTTTTCATTGTTTTCCTTCGATTTTCATGACTATACTCAAGTTTTAAATTGATTTCTAATGAAAACGATGGAGTTAGCTCGTTTTCATCCATTTTCATAGTTTTCCATCGATTTTCATGAGTATACTCAAGTTTTACATTGATTTCACATGGAAACGAAGGAATTAGCTTATTTTTATCCATTTTTATTATTTTCCATCGATTTCCATCATTATAATAATGTTTTACATTGATTTCACTTTGAAACGAAGGAATTACATTGTTTTCATCCATTTTCTTTGTTTTCCATCGATTTTAATGATCATACTCAAGTTTTACATTGATTTCACATGGAAATGAAGGAATTAGTTTGTTTTCTTTCATTTTCTTTGTCTTCCATCGATTTCCAGGAATATACTAAGGTTTTACATTGATTTCACACAAAAACCAAGGAATTTGCTTGTTTCAATCCATTTTCATTATTTTCCATCGATTTCCATGATTATAATTATGTTTTACTTTGATTTCACATAGAAACGAAAGAATTAACTTGTTTTCATCCATTTTCATTGTTTTCCTACAATTTCCGTGATCACACTCATGTTTTACATTGATTTCATATGGAAACGAAGGAATTTGTTTGGTTTCATCCATTTTCATTGTTTTTATCAATTTCCATGATTATTTTAAAGTTTTATATTGATTTCACTTGGAAACGAAGGAATTTAGCTTGTTTTCATCAATTTTCATTGTTTTCCATCGATTTAAATGATTATACCCAAGTTTTAGATTGATTTCACATTGAAACGAAGGAATTATCTTGTTTTCAACCGTTTTCAATATTTTCCATCGATTTTCATGATTATAATAAAGTTTTACATTGATTTCACATGAAAACGAAGGAATAAGCTTGTTTTCATCCATGTTCATTATTTTCCATCGATTTCAATGATTATAATCAAGTTTTACATTGATTTTATAAGGAAACAAAGAAATGAGCTTGTTTTCGTCCATTTTCATCATTTTCCATCAATTTCCATAATTATACTCAAGTTTTGCATTGATTTCATAAGGAAATGAAAGAATTAGCTTGTTCTCATTCATTTCATTGTTTTCCATCAATTTCCATGATTACACTAAAGTTTTACATTGATTTCACTTGAAAACGAAGGAATTAGCTTGTTTTCATCCATTTTCATTAGTTTTCATCGATTTCCAAGATTATAATCAAGTTTTACATTTATTTCACATGGAAGGCAGACGATGAGGCTCTCTAAGCAACTAGCGCCGTTGGAGAGGTGCACTAAACAACGAAAACAACAAGAGGAGCCTCAGAGCCAGACTCTCGAAACCTAGCAACAAACCTCAATGCTGAGGGGAAGCATCCAAATCAGGTGGTCCTATAGCAGAGGAAAACTGAGGGAACTCGAAGACGCCATCCAGACCATCCACCTAAGGACAAAACCAAAAAACCGACAAGATCTCGCCCAAACATGAGAGATAATCAAAATCCTCTGCACATCCCGCATAGGTAGGAACCAACAAGCCATCAAGGTACAAAGAAGAAAGCAGAACACAGACATAAGAAATAGTACCAGCAGACCAAAACCTTTGCACAACCCGCATAGCAAGGCATAAAAAGACCTCAAGGGCCAAAAGCAAAGGAACATGGACGAAAGTGACATCAGCATCCAGGAGCAAGCTTCCGACCATCACAAAGGGAAATGTCCAGAACGAAGCGGGGTAGCCAGGCTCACTGGTCCTCAAGTGACAAAAACGAGCGTGAAGAGAGAGATCACTGTCGGCAACCACATGTAACACCACACACACACACACACACTCACACACACATACACATAAACACACACACACCCCACAGAAATGCACACTGTGTATAACTCACCTCACCACAGCTCACAATGTGTGGGCCCTCAGACGGTGTGAACGACCTTCCTCACCACTCAAATAACTCTCCCCCCTCTCTCTAAACAATTGTACTTCACGAAAAGCGACAGACGAAACATGCATCATGTCCGACATCGGAGAAACTCCACGGAACCTACAAACCAACATGGCAACACACACATGAAAAACTGTGAGTCAAAACACACACACACACACACACACAAACCGAAACACACACATACACACACCCAGTGTATATCTCTCCCACACGAATGTGGAATCATCGGCCAAGATGAGAAGGCCCTCATCACCCCTCTAATCACACTCTCTCCACTCTGCTCACTCAAGTGTCGAAGGTCAGCCATCCTCAGCTCTCGGATGGCATGCACGGAACCTGCAAACCAAAATGGCAACAAAAACATGCCAAACTATAAGTCAAAATACACACGCCCAGTGTAAATATCTCCCTCACGGATGTGGACTCTCCGGCCAAGATGAGAAAGGCCCTCCTCACCCCTCCAATCATACTTTCTCCACTCTGCTCACTCAAATGGCGAAAGTCAGCCATCCTCAGCTCCCGGATGGCACGCCTCCACCCCTGTAAGCAGCTCACAATGCACCTGAAACTCTCACAAACTGTCAAACATACCCATCCAACATGGATCAACCAAAATGGAACACTCAATAGAGGAAAATCCAGGAAGGAAGAAAAAGGGAACACTCAACAATCAGGGGTCTCGTAGACGTCAAAGAATGGCCAACCTAGAACTCTCCCTATCTATTGAGTGCCTCCACTGGTCACTCAACCTACACCGAATAGTATAAACAATCTCCTCAAACACATCCTCCCATGGTCTAAGAGGCCCATTGAACCGACGAGAGTTGCGTTCCTTCCACAACAGGTATACGATGGAAGAAAAGCACAATCGTAAAATGTTGGCCGACGGGGTCTTTCCATGGACGATCGAGAAAGGATGGATGGCCATGTAGCCCAAGTCTGCACCCCCCTAGGAAACCCCACACAACACCTGAAGACTCCTTCAAATCTGAAACAAGTATGGGCAATCGAAGAACAAATGGTCATGAGACTCCATAGTTGATGGATAGAGGCTACACTCTTGAGTGGCCCACAGGCCCCTAGTCATCATCCGATCCCCAGTGCTCAATCTACCCATCACAGCAAGCCACGTGATAAAACTAAACATAGGGATCCGTCTAGGGAACCAAACCACACTATGCCACAACACCTCAGGGGAACGTGCCCGGACATCCTGCCACAACGAGGACGACGAAAAGACCTCCATCCTACCCAAAACCCACCTGACAGAATCAGAACGACCAGGGGCCGAAACGAGGTCAGGCGGCAACCCATCACTCAACTCAACAACATCCAACGATCGCACAACTGGCCAATGCCAAGTTTTACATCGATTTCTACAAATATACTCAAGTTTTACATTGTTTTCACATTGAAAGGAAGAAATTAGCTTGTTTTCATCGATTTTTATTGTTTTTCATCGATTTTCATGATTATACTGAACTTTTACATTGATTTCACATGAAAATGAAGGAATTTGGATGTTTTCATCAATTTCCATTGTTTTTCATCAATATCCATGATTATAATCAAGTTTTTACATTGATTTCACATGGATACGAAGAAATTAACCTTTTTCCATCTATTTTCACTGTTTTCCATCGATTTCAATGAATATAATCAAGTTTTACATTGATTTCACATGGAAACAAAGGAATTAACTTGTTTTCATCATTTTCATTGTTTTCCATCCATTTCCATGATGATACTTAAGTTTTACATTGATTTCATATGAAAATGAAGGAATTAGCTGGTTTCATCCATTTTCATTGTTTTCTATCAATTGCCATATCATATTAAAGTTTTACATTTATTTCACTTGGAAAAGATGGAATTAGCTTATTTTCATCCTTTTTCATTGTTTTCTGTCGATTTTCATGATTATACTCAAGTTTTAATTGATTTCACATGGAAATGAAGGAATTAACTTATTTTCTTCCATTTTTATTATTTTCCACCGATTTCCATGATCATACTATAGTTTTACTTTGATTTAACATGAAATCGAAGGAATTACCTTGTTTCCATCCATTTTCATTATTTTCCATCGATTTCCATGATTATAATCAAGTTTTACTTTGATTTCACACAGAAACGAAGGAATTAGCTTATTTTAATCTATTTTAATTGTTTTCATTAATTTCCATGATTATAATTAAGTTTTACATTGATTTCATATGAAAATGAAGGAATAAGCTTGTGTTCATCCATTTCTATTTTTTTCTATCAATTTTCATGATTATACTAAAGTTTTACCTTAATTGTACTTAAAAACGAAGGAATTTGCTTGTTTGCATCCATTTTCATTGTTTTCCATTGATTTCGATGATTATACTCTACTTTTACAATGATTTCACATTGAAACGATAGAATTAAGATTGTTTTCATCCATTTGGATTATTGTCCATCGATTTTTGTGAGTATACTCAACTTTTACCTTGATTTCACATGGAAACGAACAAATTAGTATGTTTTTATCCATTTAAGCTAATTCCTTCGTTTCCATGTGAAATTAATGTAAAACTTTATTATAATCATGAAAATCGATGGAAAACAATGACAATGGAAAACAGTGAAAATGGTTGAAAACAATCTAATTCCTTTGTTTGCAAGAGTATTCAATGTTAAAATTTAATATAATATGGAAATTGATAGAAATATTAAAAATGGTTGAAAATAAGCTAATTCCTTCGTTTTCATATGAAATCAATGCAAAGCATGAGTATAATCAAGAATGGATGGAAAATAATGAAAATAGATGAAAATAAGCTAATTCCTTCATTTCCATGCGAAGTTAATGTAAAACTTGATTATGATCATGGAAAGCGTTGAAAAATAATGAAAATGGATGAAACTTCCAAATTCCTTCGTTTTTATATGAAATCAATGTAAAACTATATTATAATCATGAAAATTGATAGTAAATAATGAAAATGGATGAAAATAAGCTAATTTCTTCGTTTCCATGTGAAATCAATATAAAAGTTGAGTATAATCATGGAAATCGATGGAAAACAATGAAAATGGATAATCGATGGAAAACAATGAAAATAAGCTAATTCCTTCGTTTCCAAGTGAAATCAAGGTAAAACTTTAGTATAATCATGGAAATTGATAGAAAATAAAGAAAATGGAAGAAAACAAGCTAATTCCTTCGTTTTCATATGAAATCAATGTAAAACTGGAGTATAGTCATGAAAATTGATCAAAAACAATGAAAATGGACAAAAACAAGCTCATTCCTTCGTTTTCGTGTGAAAGCAAACTAAAACTTGATTGTAATCATAGAAATCGATGGAAAATAATGAAAATGGATGGAAACAAGCTAATTCTTTCGTTTTCATGTGAAATCAATGTAAAAATATTGTGTAATCTTGACAATCGAAGAAAATCAATGAAAATGGAAGAAAAAAAGTTAATTCCTTCAGTTCCCTGTAAAATCAATATAAAACTAGAGTATAATCATGAAAATCGATAGAAAACAATGAAAATGGAAGAAAACAAGCTATTACCTTCGTTTCGAAATGAAATCAATGTGAAAAATTAATATGATATGGAAATTGATGGAAAACAATGAAAATGGAACGGAAAATGCTAATTCTTTTGTTTTCATGTGAAATCAACGTAAAATTATAGCATTATCATGGAAATCGATGGAAAATAATGAAAATGGAAGAAAACAAACTGGTTCCTTCATTTTCATGTGAAATCAATATAAAACTTGATTATAATCATAAAAATCGATAGAAAACAATGAAAATGGAATGGAAAATGCTCATTTCTTCGTTTTAATGTGAAATCAATGTAAAAACTTGATTACAAACATGGAAATTGATGAAAAACAATGGAAATTGATGAAAACATCCAAATTCATTCATTTCCATGAGAAATCAAAGAAAAAGTTGAATAAAATCATGAAAATCGATAGAAAACAATAAAAATAGATGAAAACAAGCTAATTCCTTCATTTCCATGTGAAATCAATGTAAAATTATAGTATAATCATAGAAATCGATGGAAAACAATGAAAGTGAATGAAAACAAGCTAAGTTTTATACTGATTTCACATGAAAATCAAGGAATTAGCTTGTTCCATTCATTTTCATTGTTTTCCATCGATTTTTAATGTTATAATAGAGTTTGACATTGATTTCACTTGCAAACGAAGAAATTAGCTTATTTTCATCCATTTTCATTGTTTTCTATCGATTTTAATGATCATACTCTAATTTTACATTGATTTCACATGGAAATGAAGGAATTAGCTTGTTTTCTTTCATTTTCATTATTTTCCATCGATTTTCATGATTATGCTATGGTTTTACATTGATTTCACATGAAAACCAAGGGATTTGCTTGTTTCCATCTATTTTTATTATTTTCCATCAATTTCCCTGATTATAATCGACTTTTACTTTGATTTAACAAGGAAATGAAGAATTTGCTTGTTTTCATCCATTTTCTTTGTTTTCCAACAGTTTCCATGATTACACTCAAGTATTACATTGATTTAATATGGAAACGAAGGAATTAGCTTGTTTTTATCCATTTTCATTGTTTTTATCATTTCCATGATTATGCTAAAGTTTTACATTGATTTCACTTAAAAACGAAGGAATTAGCTTGTTTTCATCCATTTTCATTGTTTTCCATCCATTTTCTTGATTATACTCATGTTTTACATTGATTTCCCATGTGAAACAAATGAATTAGCTTGTTTTCATCAATTTTCATTGTTTTCCATCCATTTCCTTGATTATACTCATGTTTTACATTGATTTCACATGGAAACAAAGGAATTAGCTTGTTTTCATCCATTTTCATTGTTTT
>JAOWBR010199870.1:4845-15142 GCA_028571145.1 Dionaea muscipula
CAAAGGACCTCCCCTGGGCCTCATCAAGTGGATGCACAACAACAACTGCCCTCTAATCTGGTGGTGGTGTAGCCGCGGGTACAACCCCTACCGCTGCAGTCTACTCCTGCATCTGGACAAAGTACTGATACTGCTGAAACCGTTCCCACTCTCCAGCTGGGAGATTCTGGAACTCCTGGAAGCGAGCATAAACATTCGGTGCCATCCGGACATTTGCCATCCCATTAAACTGATCAGCCACCGGGTCAGGGATACCCTCATCGAGAACCTCATGGTTGATCGGACCGGTTGCCGCTGGTGGTATCCCAGTCCTCCTCACCGAAATGTTCGACGAGGTAGCTTGATGGTCCGTCTCACTTCTCAACGGCATCGTGACTGGACAAATCAAGCAAAACCCCAATCACGAAGCAGCTCTAAGAGATCGCAAACAAGAAGAAAAAAAAACCCAGACGCATCTGGTGTGCGTCTACCAAGAACTGTGGAGACAAAAGCACAACTAAGAACTAGAAACATACCTCTAGCGGATGCCGGGAGACGTGCCTTTTTCTAACAACCCAAATAACATGCATGAACTAAAAACCATAAAGCATGCAAGTCTAACACCAAAGTCAAATCAGACTAAACCACAAAACCTCGGCTCTGATACCACAAATATCACACCCCACCCCGAGTGGACCGGCGTACGACCCGTGAACCCACCACGAACCGCACAAGACTAAACCACAAACATGTCCAACGGTCTAGTCATCAAAATCAATCACGAATCAGGGTTCTAACAACGGGGTCTCCAAAGAAGGCCATCGGACTAATCGAAATCAAAGGGTGAAACTAAAATCTCAAGGGACCGCAAAATCAATCCCAACCACTAAACATGCGGAGGTCAATAAATCTCAGCCACACAAATCATATGACAATCTCAAATATCTCAAAATGTAAACTTAAACTGAAAGAATAGAAATTAAATCCTAAGAGGTCGCGCCGTCTTCCCGCCGCATCCTCCTAGCCAAATGCCTACCTGAAACCAAAATTTACCGGGATGTATACGGGGTTAGAAAAGAATAACGAACTCATGCTCAAATATAAGACAGAAAGCTCAGGGAAAGTCCATGAGATTGTGGGGATGGTCCAAGTCGAATGTAAATAATAACCCGACCACCTTAACTCAGAACCCGGAGGTGATCGGGGCAAACAGGAGGGGATCACCCGCGACGGTTACAAGGTGCAACTCACGGACTAAGAGAAGAAGCAGACGAGGACAGCCAGATACACAGCAACAGATATCCCAAATGAAAGAGTAAACACGGTTGTCCCCAATCACACAATCACAATCTCAAAAGCCAGCACGAAACCAAAGATGCGAGACCACAACAGAATAAAGTAGATCAACGAAGCTCAAACATTAACTCAAAGGTCTCTACATCTACCCAATCAAAATACTCAAAACCCCAATAATATCTCTCAAGGGTCAAATACCTAAATTTTATTATAATTTTAACTCACCTGCCAACACTAACACAAACATGGGGATCCCCGCCATAACGTGGCGTGCAACCGGGAATGGCGTCCAACATCACACTAACCAACGCATGCACCGTCCAAGTTCAACCGTGTACAATCGATGAACCTAAAGACGTTGTGTCCCACCTAGGTTCTGAGCCCGCATGGCCAAGGTTACTCTAGAAAAGGCCGGAGAACTATCCGTTGGATTTTCTCAATTATCTCAATTAATTTCTCAATTATTCTCATTATAATTCAATTGTTCTCCTCACCACTCACAAGTCCAAGAAATACCTCTCTAGGTCCACACTCAACCCACAAGGCACAAAGAAATAACACAAATATCATGCGGGTAACCAACAGACATAAATAACCACAACATGACACAGTATAACCAAACGAGTGTGGACAAGAATGATAATAATCTTCACGGAGCATGATCCATGGAAAAACAAGCACAAGAGGGATCAAAGGACTACATGGCTCAAACAAGGAGAACGGAAGGAAGGAAGCGTGTACACCCCTTACCTGAATCACGCGCAAGTCCAAAAGCAAGCTAACACGATCACAAGCCTCGAACGTGCTAACAGGATCACCTATACACAAAAATCATGGAAAAGCTCACTACATGCACCAATGCGACGTGCTACAAAAACAACCGTATAAAATCCTCCAACCAAGCCTATGGGACGTCTAACAACCACCCCGAACCAAAAAGAACCCCAAGTCATGTCAAAACAGGCCTAAACATGCATGCAGGGTGAAGCACGACCGTGTCGGGAGAAGCACGGCCGTATCGGGAGAAAAATAGAACCGGAGAAAATGGCCGAATAGTGTTACGGTCGTAACGACCATTACGGGCGTAATGTCAAATACATTACGACCGTAACGGACCCCCGCATGCGAAAAAAAAAATGAAAATGGCAAATAACGCACAACTAATCCGACTCAACTGTGACTCACCTAAACCGAACCAACATCAATCTAAACTACACCAAGCATCCCTAACTACAACTTTAAAGCATGCAAACGAGACCAACGATGAAGACGGGAAAAAGAACGGTGAGACTGATACCTCAAACGATGAATGTCGTAACGACGACGCCGACCCACGATTGATGACACCGCCGACTGCCACCGCCTCCTCTTCTCCGTTGGACGTCGATCACCAAGACTATGCGACCAAAACCGTCATCATCGACATCAGCCGAAGACAAGAAGACAAAAAAGAAAAGAAACCGAAACCAACGAAAACCTACCAAATAAAAAACGACGGCTGCCCTCCACTACTCCTCATCGCCGGTCAATCACCGCCTCCTCCCTGCCGGGGCTGCTACTACTCCGCTGGTGCCGCTACTATCGTCGTCCAAGGGAGAGAAAGAGCAAGAGAAGGGAGATGGAGTGAATAGAGGAAAAGATGGATATGGGAAAGAGAAATAAGGAAATTGCCAAAGTAAAGGTAAAGAGAGAGAGAGAGAGAGATATGAGATGAATCGAAAAAAGGTAATGTGTGGAGGGAAAATGAAAGCTGATCAGGCAACCGTAGGGAATCAAGGGATTAATTCCATATTAATGTCAATCAAATCCCTAAATCAGTAGGAAGGCACATCAGCCAAACCTTGATATTTTAAAAGAGATAAAATCCGTCGAAGAACAAAAATAACACCACGAAGACTCGAACTCGAGACCTCTAGAATAAATCCACTCATCCGCTTTCACAATCTAGTCGGGCTAGGAGGAAGTCTCGAAAGGAAAAAGGTCCGCTAAAACCAAAAACCGAATAAGGTGGTCTCACATCCTCTTAAAACAATATTAAAACCCATAAATAAAAATACGTAACGCCAAAGAAATTAAAATAGTCAAAATGACACCCCAAGGATACCAAACATTAAAACTAATAATATAAATCTAAATAACAAAAAATAAAATAAATAACAACAATATAAAGTCACATAAAAATAATGGAATATTAACCATAGTAAATAATACATCATCATATTTAATAAATAACGACAACAAGATTAAAAACGATAATAACAATAATAACAAAGATAAAATTATTAATAACACAATATTAGTAAATAATACTAACAAGTATCACCCCAAAATAATAAATAATAATTAAATAAAAATAATAATAAATGATGACCGGTCCCGAAGGAGCGGATTATCACATCCTTCCCCCCTTAAAAAGGGATTTCATCCACAAAATCAACAACAAAACTAGAATCAAAAACTCTATACCAAATCTGAAATCAATAATGCAATAATGAAAGGGAGAATCTCAAATATGTCGAAACAAGATCTAACCCTGTATCCAAAATCAGCAAGGAAAAAAAAAGGAATCATTCGACAAAAAGGGAAATGTGAACAACTCGAAAGGCTAATAAAAGACCACAGAAGTCTAACAAAATTCTAACAACAGACCATCGCCAATGCTAACTACTCCTGGTCATCAGCTGGAGTCGTCTCCGTCTCAACCTGGGTAAGAGTATAAACTCTCCCCGAAACTAATGGTCTATCTGAACCGACTGTCACGCTCTTGATTCCGCCGCCTGTCTGTGAAGCTGATCGACTTGGCTTCTGAACCGTTGCTTCCTCTGCTGTTACTTGAGTCTCTCCGCCTTGACTCTATCGCGATCCACCGCTCCTACACGCGGCGGCTATGTGTCCAGGCCTGCCGCATTTGTGACAGGTTAGAGGCTTACCATCACATGACCGTCTACGAGAATGATGCTTCTGACACTTCTTATAGAACCACTGCTTGTACGTCGACCCCCTCAGAGCCCCCAGACGTGCTGAGCTGAGGCTTCTTCTGACTATTCTCTATCTGTGGCACACTCTGCGTTGATGCCTCTCTAGACCTCTTCTGTCCTGAACCCTTCACAGCAATTAGGGCATCCTCAAGCCGGGCTGCCTGCTCAACCATCTCATCAAGTGTGGTACACCTGCACGCACAGACATGAACAACAAGTTCCGGGTCCATACCCCTCTCGAAGTGGAACATCTGATCCTCGTCAGTCTCTAACAACTCAGATCCAAAGCGAGCCAACAACGAGAACTTGGCTTCGTACTCAGGGATCCGCATGGTCCCCTGCTTCAAAGTCAACAGCTCTACCTTCTTCTGTGCACGGATGTGCCCCGTGTAGAACTTCCTCTCGAACTCTACCACGAAATCATCCCAAGTGGGCTCTTCACCCCTAGCCTCAAACCTCCTTTGAACCCCTCGCCACCAGAACTTAGCTGCATCCTCGAGCTGATAGGTGGCATGAGACACCCTGAACTTCGGGGCGCACACAATCTTCTGCAGAATGTCTTCTATCCTCATCAGCCATTTGCTGGCTGCAATCGCATCAGGAGCACCGATGAACTGTGGTGGTTTGGTACTCAGAAAATGGTCAAAGGACCTCCCTTGGGCCTCATCAAGAGGATGCACAACAGCAGCCGCCCTCTAGACTGGTGGTAGTGTAGCCGCGGGTACAGCCCCCACTGCTGCAGGCTGCCCCTGCATCTGGACAAACTGCTGGTACTGTTGAAATTGCTCCCACTCTCCAGCTGGAAGATTCTGAAACTCCTGGAAGCGAGCATAAACATCCGGCGCCATCTGTACATTTGCCGTCCCATCAAACTGATCAGCCACTGGGTCAGGGATACCCTCGTGGAGAACCTCATGGTTGACCGGACCGGTTGCCGTTGGTGGTATCCCGGTCCTCCTCGCTGAAATGTTCGACGAGGTAGCTTAATGGTCCGTCCCACTTCTCAACGGCATCATGATTGGACAAATCAAACAAAACTCCAATTACAAAGCAGCTCTAAGAGACCACAAACTAGAAAGGAAGGAAAAACCTAAACGCGCACCAGGCGTGCTCCATGACCCACTAACATTACTAAGAGCGAAGGAAACGAAAGCACATCAGGAAAATAAAAACGCATACCTCTAGTGGATGCCGGGAGACGTGCCTCTATCTAACAAACCCAAATCACATGCATGAACTCAAAATCATAAAGTATGCAAGTCTAAGTCTTAACTAAACTACAAAAACATCGCTCTGATACCACAAATGTCACACCCCATCCCGGGTGGACCGACGTACGACCCGTGGACCCAACCACAGATCGCACAAGCCTGAACCCAACAAACCAACTAACGGTTCAACAACAATCAATCATGAAAAGAAAGTCTAACTATAGTTCTCCAAAGTGGACCAATGGTCTAACAACGCACATGGGTGAAATCATGAATCATGAAATTGTAAAATAACCAGAGTGCGGAAGTCTACAAATCTCAAATCATCGAAACATGCTAAGAATCTCAAAGTGCAACAACAACAACACTAAACTACTGAAATGGTAAATGAATCCTAAGAAGCGCGCCGTCTCTCCGCCGCATCCTCCTAAACGATCAAATACCTAAAACCATAATTTTTCGGGGGTGTACACGAGGTTAGAAATGATATCAAACTCATGCTAAAATATAATAAATCCAAGCTCAGGAATTCCGAGAGGTGTGGCGGATGGTCCAAATAAAACGTATGTAAATGACCCGACCACCTTAACCTAGAGCCCGGAGGTGATCGGGGAAAAACAGGAGGGGACCACCCGCCACAATTTCAAGGGCTACTCATGGAATTAAGGAGCAAGAGAGAGTGACGGTGCGAGCACAATCAATATGAATCAAATGATAAAATAGTAATCGTCACATCACAAGCATGCGTACAACAACAGAGTAGAATCACAAATTCAATCACCATGGGACTAGAGCAAAAGCAAAGAATCAACAAATCACAAGATCGAGTCAGATCAAGAAGGTCTCTAGTCCCTAATCAATACAATACCATAGTTCCTTACTCGAGGGTTAACGGCCACGGTACACCTAAGGTGTACCCACACACCAACTCACATCTCACATGCCATAGCCAACACATACAAGGGGTTCCCGCCCTTCGTAAAACATAAATCGGTATGACTCCCAAGATACGCACCACGATGGCAACCGTCCGAGTCATCCGCCCATCGGCAGAATCCCCAGGGATGTTGTGTCTGACGATATTTTTCAACCGCGAGGCCGAGGTTAAATTAATATAATCCTCGGACTTCTCCCAAAGGAAGTGAATCTCACTCCCTTCTCCAAGAACGAAATCTCAATCTCCACTCTTTTCTTTTCCAAATCCTCACCAAGTCCACACTCACTCACCAACAAGTCCAAAAGAATTCATGTAGGACAACCAACCATAAAAACATAGCATGAATCAATCAAATAGAAAGTGTGGACATACAATAACAACACAGGCATGAACTGTGTTCAAAGCAAGTGAGGAAAATCAAGAGAAGATACGACTCAAGGAAAAGGAAAGAGAGCGGAGAGAACGTGTACACCCCTCACCTGAATGCTAGCAGATCCACAGTACAAAGACTATAAGCTTCGGCAAATAGTAGACTATCACGTCGTCACCGAAAACCATACATGAGAAAAATCACTAAAACTGTCCAACGACGCTAATCACCCAGAACAACACCTTATGAACCTTAAATGAACCTCCTAAGACGCATAAGATGCGACTCAGAATGATCGGAAAGCAAAACAATGCAAATAGGACCGAACTGTCCCCAACAGGCAGAACCGGTCGACCGAAAGTCTGAGGACCGGTCAACAGTTTCCCTTGCTCCTACAGACGCGAGGACGGACAGAGAACCTGTCCAGAAGCCTGTTTATCGAAGTCCCAAGGGTCGGTCGACCATTCGATGCGCTCGTACAGACAATAGGACGAATATATAGAGAGCCTGTCAAAATGTCGGTCGACCAAAATTCCCATGACCGGTCGACCAGTCGTCCTGCGTCTGCAAAATCTACAGAAACCAAAAACGCGAAAGGCGAAATATAAACCATGAACCCAACCAATCATAGACCAAAATTCCAAGAAAACATGCACCAAAATGCACCTATTCATGTCACTAGCATGCTCCAACACATCCCGCATCAAAATTGGGAGAATCGACAAATCAACCAATCCCGAAAGCCCCGAAACGAAAACTAAACATGATGAAATCAATCCACACACTAAGACAGGGATTCGACAACATCAACGTGATCAAAAGCATCAAATCGATGGGGGTAAATTCTCCCACCTACAGCCAACAACATCAATCGGGAAAACGAAACGAGAATCACACCTAAATCGAAGAAAATCCCTAAATCACGAAGATGGTCCGAATCTCTCGCGCTTCACACCTTCTTCGCTGTCCAATCACCATCACAAAACAAAAAGGAGAATCACAATAATCATCCCCTAACTCCTATGGCCGAAAATTAAAGAGGAGAAAAGAAAAGAAAAGAAAACGATGCACTCATCCGAGACTATGAGAGGAAGACGTCACGAAATCGCCGCCGCATGTCAAGCCAAGGCAACGATCGTCTCCTTCTCCTCCTGCTGCTTCCGCCGTCCACAAAGAGAGGAAGAGAGGAAGACGTGAGATGGAGAAGAAATGGAAAACGTGTAAGAGGGAGAGGAGAAAAGATTGGGAGTTACGGAAATCAAGATCCCTAATTCAATCTCCTAATCAAAAAGGGGCGGAAACATAAATTCTCGTCCCACTTAGATCAAAAGAATAAACGAGGAATATAAAAGCGTCGTCATCGATTTAGAACCCGCGACCTCCCAATTAAAATTCCTTGACCGCTTCCTCCCAAATGGGCTAGGTGGAAGTCTTGAGATTTTAATAACTCAAATTAATTAAAAGTCGATCGAGTTATAAGGAATAACCCAATTAACATAAAATCAACTTAAAACCGGAATGAACCGAAATGAGTTATCACAGTAGACCCTTCACTGCTTCCAGGTGACTTCTTTCCACTCTCTCACGGGACTTTCGAGAATCAGTTGGGGGGAGTGGACTGAGCTTAAATTTTCGCCTTTGTTCTTAAATTTTTAGCATGCATTTTAATGCACTTACCTTGTTACTTTCTAGTTAGTTAGAATGATAGATGAATTTTCTATGCTGTATGGACTTTTCTTGCACTAGTACGGTTTTCCTGTCATGCATTTTCTAGGAATTTGGTTGACTTAAACTAGTTCTTGGCTTGAGCTTCCATGGCAAATTTTTATACACTTATCCAAGTTTGTGGTAAGAAGATGATGTGACATGCATAGTTAGGAATTTTAGTAAGCAGAAGTCTCCTTATCTATGAGTGAGAAAGCTGAGAGCTACAAAAAAATTAGAATGCTGTAATGGTTTTTATTGCGTTAGTGAATTGAATTTTGGAATTCTAGGGACTTAGTTTCTGTGAGTTCGAAAGATGTTGCTTAAGAAATAACGATTACCAATAATTCTTGATTTATTTGAGCCGTTAGAGTTAATTTTTATTCATTATAATTGCACCCCTGTTGAGCCTTAAGTAAACACTTATTCCCCTCCTTCAAAATATCCTCTTTTTGTGCCTCTGAGTTTTTCTGCTGATTTTTGCTCTGAGTGTTTTGAGTATGTCTTGTTGGTAAGTTGGAAAATTAGATGCAAGGGGGTGATGTAAAAATAGAAAAAAGAAAAAGGATGGATGAAAAAAAAAAAGAAAGGAGTAGAAAGAGAAAAAAAAATTTCATCGAGTTGGAAAAAAAAGAAGTATGAATGATTAAAAAAATTTAATGAAAAATGTGGCATGAAGGGAAAAAAAAGAAAGCAAATGTGAAAAAGTGAAAGGAGTAGGAAAAGGGGAACTGTTTTTGCCTTTTAACTGCATAGAAGTGTTTGCCTGATCAGCTTTCATTATCCTTGTAGTTACTTGGGTTCCCTCTTCTACCTTTTACCTTTCCCTGGTCTTAATCTTTTTCCCTACATTTATTGCCTACTTTCCTCAAAATTGGTAATTCTGATCTTAAGCGGGTTTAAGTGGTAAGATTGGTTGTAATCCCTAAGATTGAATTCTAACACTAACTCAATATTAGCTGGTCTACAGTTTAGGTTTCCTATTATTTTCTTTTGAGTGCTCTTCTTTAACTAGCTCCACGAGTGACTTCCTGCATTTACTTATACACATACCTGTGAGTTGTGGAGCTAGCTCTTGTGCTGAATTTATTCCTTGTTTATGCATGTGTGGTCTTGAGGTAAGATGGTTAAACTTGGACACACACAAACACACTCTGGTTGTTCTTGTCTGGCTAGTTGATGTTAGTCATTTTCTATTTGAGAGTTATGACAGGGTAAACTTGGAATATGTAAGGGTAGTTTCACAACATAGTTTTTTATTCTTTTCATGCTAGCTTGCTAAGGGACTAGCAAGGATTAAGTTGGGGGGTGTGTTGAGATGCAGAAAGTGCGCTCAACGCATTCTCATTTTATGCTAAAATGTATACGCTAAGGGTTTAAGCACATGAGCTTATTGTATATTCCATTTAAATTGTGCGATGTTGTGTTACGCGTTTTTTGTGTTATTTTTGTGTATTTTACAGGTTGGACGCGAGACGAGACTTAAATGGACTGAATTGGGACGTTGTTTATGCTGCCATGCGGATCCGACAAGTCCTTGACGCGTCCGGAAGGCACAACGCGCGGCCCAGCCCAAAATAAGCTTATCACGGCCTGTCACAACCGTGACGAGCCCCTATACGCAACCTTTTTATTTCTTTGATCTACAACTTCACGAGACACTCTTCCTTCGAACCCTAGGCGGCTGCAGCATCATAAGAAAGATCCAGAGAGGCGATTCGCACGTCGGGAGCATAAGAAGGACGACTACAATCACCAACATATACCCACGGGATCAATATACCGGCGGGGCACACGGGAGCAAGATCCGGTTCATCATAAA
>JAOWBR010200091.1:0-18454 GCA_028571145.1 Dionaea muscipula
AAATTTCTTGGTGTCATGTAATAGATCCACATCACTACTGGCTAGGAGAATGTCATCCACATATAGCACCAGGATGATAAAATTGCACCCACTGAACTTGATACATATGCACTGATCAACGCTATTCTCTAGAAAGCCAAATGAGAGAATAACTTGATCAAACTTCTTGTACCTGACGGGAAGCTTGCTTTAGGCCATAAAGGACTTCTTTAATTTACATACTTGGTACTTTGAGTCTGTAGAGTCAAAGTTCTCTGGCTGTACCATGTATATAGTTTCTTCAATGTCGCCATTGAGAAACGTTGTCTTTATATCTATTTGATGTAACTCTAAATCATAATGAGCTACAACAGCCATTGTTAGCCTACGTGGCCTAGCCTCAGCTGGACAACCCCAGATGCGTAAATGCCTAATACTAGGCTTCTTACCCAACCACAACTCTTACGGGATAGTAGCTACTGCTTTACTTAGTACTCGATTAAGTATATAGACTGCTGTTTTTAAGCCTCTCCCTCTCCCCATAAGGATGATGGTAAAAAAGAATGACTAATCATACTTCTCACCATATCCTGTAGGGTATGGTTATATCTCTCAGCTACACCATTTTAACTTGGAGTCCCTGACATGGTGTATTGAGGGACAATATAGCATTCCACAAGGTATTTAGCAAATGGTCGTGGACGTTGTTCACCTGAACCGTCATATCTGCCATAGTATTCACCACCACGGTCAGATCTGTGTACCTTTATCTTCTTACCTAGTTGATTTTCAACTTCAGTTTTGAAGAGTTTGAACATGTTCAATGACTTTGACTTCTCATGCATTAGGTACAAATAACCATAACGGGAGTAATCGTCTATAAAAGTAATAAAGTATGTTTGTCCGTTTCAAGAAGCCATACGGAATGGACCACACACATCTGTATGGATTAAATCCAAGACGTCACTACACCGGTTTGCACCTTTATTCCTTTTGTCAGTCATTTTACCCTTGATACACAGTACGCAAACATCATAGTCTGACATATCAAGGGGTTCCAAAATCTCTTGTGACACTAATCTTTCTAAGCGTTGTTTGAAAATATGTCCCAAACGCTTATACCACAATACTGATGAGTTATTTTCAGTTAATTTTCACTTTGTATCCGTTAAACTAGTATGCAAACATTCGTTGCTAATTGAGGTTTTAATATCTAATTGATAGAGTCTGTCAACTAAGGAACCTATGCCAATAATAATAGAGTTTTGGAATAACAAAAGAGTTCCATTACCAAAAGAACAAGAATAACCGGACTTATCCAAACATAAAACTGACACTAAGTTGCGTCTAGAAGATGGTACAACAAAAGTGTTTTCCAAAACCAAATTAAAATCAGCTCCTAAAGTTATTACAAAATCTTCAATAGTTGCAACCTCTGCCTTGTTGTCCTTTCCCGTATAGATGTATCTTTCACCATCACTTAGCAACCGGCTCCTTACGCAACCCTGCATAGTGTGAGGATTGGACGACTTCCATTCCTTATGTGCATGTGTTTGATGCATTTTGTGGCTTATGGAAGCTTGTCATTGACCCGTGGATGAGTTTGGATGGTTAGGATTTTATTTGGTTGTTTTTGGTCGGGTACTAGGCAGAACACGACCACATGGGCCAGGGCATGCCCAGTAACACGCCCATGTTTTTATTCCGATTTTTATAAAAAAAGAATAGTGTTGAACATGCCTAAGGAGTCTGGCCGTGTTCTTGGGCACGGCCGTGTCGGGCCCAGAAGCCCGTTTCCAGTTTTAGCGAGCAGGGTCATGCTTGTGGCAACATGGTTGTGCTGATGGTGTCCTAATTCTAAAAAAAACTCATTTATTTCCCCTCGGAGTCGATGCGCGGCCGACATTCATTCCAGAGCACTTGAGATGCATAGAGAGGGTCAGAGAAGGAGATTTGGAGCATCCAGAGGCGCAGAGATCTTCTGTTGGCGTGGTTGAAGTTGGTTCGGTGTGATCTCTTCGGCATCGGTTTGTTGGTCTTCTTCCCGTTTGTATTTCTCTCTCATTGATTCGCTAGGTTGTTGTCGAGTTTGTCAAAATTCTGAATTTTTTCGTTGTTAGCGTTTCTTTGAGATTGAATTCGTTGTAATCACTTTTAGTTTAGTGATTTGATCTCTCTGTCGTTATTTCTCTATTTTGTTCCTATTTTTCCCTGAATCTAGATCTTAGGGTATTTGTCGATTTTTGATCGTTTTGTTATCCACAGTGGTGGCGTTGCATTCATGTAACGCTCCGGTTGTGTAGCCCAGTGGAGATCAGGGTTACAACAAGTGGTATCAGTGCGTGCTACTTGGGTTGATTTTAGGATTCAAGCAATTTGTGGTTTTGGTCCTTTTCTGCTCTATGGGTGTCCTGTTCTGTGTTTTTGTTCTGCTGTTTATTGATTCTGATGGCGTCGTCAAAGTTCAACATTGACCGATTTACCGGGACAGAAGACTTTGCTCTGTGGAAGATTCAGATGGAGTCTATCCTGGTGAAGGAGGGTTGTGATGGTGTTGTTGCTCCTGCTTTTTCGGTAGATAGGACAGTGACAGCCTTTGTGACAATGGATAAGCAGACGTTCGCTACCATACGTCGGGCTTTGTCCAATGATGTTTTGCGGCGTGTGTAGGATGAGGGTTCGGCAGAGTTATTGTGGAAGAAGCTAGAGGAGACTTATCAAGACAAGTCTATTTACAACAAGATGTACTTGCTGATGCAGTTCTTCAAAGTTGAGATGAAGCAGGTTGAGTGTATTCAGGCTTATGTGGACCAGTTTAACCATGCTGTGCGGAAGCTTACCAACACGGGTTTTTAGTTAGATGACGAGATGAAGGTTGCTTTGTTGTTGGCTAGATTGGGGCCTGCATATTCCTTGGTCCGTGATCAGATTCTTCATAGTATGCAGACTGCTGATTATAAGAAGATCATGCAACAGCTTATTTCTCAGGATGTTGTTACAAAGACCATTATAGAGAACTTCTCTTCACAGTCTAGTAAACAGAGTCTGTTCGTTCGTGGTAGGTAAATGGGTGACGGTCACGGCAGTGGTAGTGGGAAGAAGAGAGGAAAGAGCATGAGACGCTCGACCTCTAGGAACCGGGACTTGAGCAAGGTGCAGTGCTACTACGGTAAGGACTTTGGGCACATGAAGCTGCAGTGTCCGAAGTTGAAGAACAAGGATAAAGGAAAGGCTTCTGATGACGGGAAAGACAAGCAAGGGAATGTGGTAGTTGTTGAGGATACTGGTGGTGATGACAGTGATGCTAATTTGATGATCGCTACTCAGGGTCCGAATGTGATCCAGTGCAGGACTAATTATGCTACTCCTAGCATCGGGGATGATCCTATCGACTTCAGGACCGGGTGGATTCTTGACTCCGGCTGTTCGTTTCACATGACTCCTCATAGGGAGTGGTTCCGAACATATCAGGGCATTCCTGATGGTGCTTTCATTTTCATGGGGAACGATTCAGTGTGTAAGGTGGTTGGTGTTGGGACAGTTCGAGTGAAGATGTTTGATGGAGATGTTATGGATTTAGCATATGTTCGTCATGTTCCGGGGCCGAAGAAAAATCTGTTGTCATTGGGTACTCTAGATGATGTAGGGTACAGGATTTCTGGTCAGGGTGGAGTCTACAGATTTTTCCTTGGTAGCCGTGCTCAGTTGAAGAGTCACAAGGTTCATGATTTGTATCATTTGGTCGGTAGTACTGTGGTGGACTTAGGTATTGTTGTTGTTTCTTCTTTGATAGCTTCTGATGCTTCTGTTTCTGAGGGAGATGGTTGGTCCACATTGTGGCATCGGCGGTTAGGCTATATTTCTGAGCGTGGTATGTTAGAGCTGAGCCGACGGGGCTTGCTTGGTGATGTTCAGTTGGGCAAGTTGAATTTTTGTGAGCATTGTGTACTTGACAAGCAGGCGAGGAAGAAGTTCGGCCGCGAGAAGCATACTACTCGGGGCATTCTTGATTATGTCCATTTGGACTTATGGGGGCCGTCTCCAGTGCCTTCTGCTAGAGGTTCATCTTATTTTGTCACCTTCATTGATGACTTCAGCGGGAAGGTATGGCTCTATATTCTGAAGAAAAAGTTTGATGTGTTTCATGCTTTTAAGACTTGAAAAACTATGGTTGAGAATTAGACGGATAGGAAGGTGAAAGTGCTTAGGACTGACAATGGGTTGGAGTTCTGTTCGGGGGAGTTCGACGCGTATTATAAGGATGCTGGTATTGTCCTGCATCGCACCACAGTGTACACTCCTCAGCAGAATGGAGTAGTAGAGCGTATTAGTAGGACTCTAATGGAGCGGACTCGGTGTATGTTCTCCCATGCCGAGTTTCCAAAGAATTTATGGGCTGAGGCTGTTTCTACGACATGTTATTTGATTAATCGGTCTCTGTCCACAGCTATTAACTGCAAGTCACCAGAGGAGGTTTGGTCTGGTAAGCCTCTATCTTATGATTACCTGCGAGTTTTTCGGTGTCCGACTTATGCTCATGTAAGCAAGGGCAAGTTGGAGCCGCGTGTGGTTCGATGTGTATTTTTGGGGTATGGTGATGGTGTGAAGGGATACCGGTTATGGTGCAAGGAGTCTGGGTATCCAAAGGTGATCGTTAGCCGCGATGTGATGTTTGATGAGATGATTATGGCTTCACGGGCGCAGTCCATTGTTAATGATGTTCCCGCTTCAGGTGGAGTAGATGAGATAGCTACAGATGTTGAGAGAGTTCAGTTGCCGTAGAGAGTTCAGTTTGCGGTGGAGGTGGTTCCAGCCATTTCCACTGATGAGTCAGTTCAGCCTGGTCAGTCGTTTGCCTCTGCAGATGATTAGTCAAATTCAATCACAGTTGGGGATCAACAGGGTGTAGTTGTGGAGCACATTGGTGAGATTCAGCCGCTGGCTTCCATTCATATGGTTGGTGGTAGTTCATAGGCTCAGGCTGGAGAGCCTAATATTGTTGTTGCTGACAATATTGCGCAGGGGCATTCCCGGCGCACCATTCATCCTCCTCAGCGATTTAGCTCTTGGGCTAGTGTAGCTTTTGCGCTAGCGGTGGTAGAAGAGATAACGTATGAGGAGCCTGGCTCTTATCATGATGTTGTTTTTAGTTCTTATGTTGCCAGTTGGGTTAGAGCTATGGAGGAGGAGATAGAGTCGTTGGCCAAGAAAGGGACATTGGATTTAGTTGAGCCTCCCAATGGGAGAAAGCTAATTGGTTGCAAATTAGTTTTCAAGGTGAAGGAAGCTGGTCCAGGTTTGAGTGTGCCCCAGCTTAGGGCTCGCCTGGTAACGTAGGGATTCAGTTAGAAGGAGGGTGTGGACTATCATGACATTTTCTCACCTGTTGTGAAACACTCTTCTATTCGTGTTCTTTCTATTGTGGCTCTGTAGGATTTGGAGCTTCACCAGATGGATGTGAAGATAGCTTTTCTTCATGGGAACCTTGAAAAGGAGATTTATATTAAGCAGCCAGAGGGTTTTGTTGTTCCTGGCAAGGAGGATCTTATTTGTCTGCTTAGGAAGTCCTTGTATGGACTGAAGTAGTCTCCCTGCCAGTGGTATATGAGGTTTGACTCTTATGTGACTTCTTGTGGTTTTCGTAGAAGTGATTTAGATGCATATGTTTATCTGCGGGACATGGATGGTGGTTCTCATATTTTTATGCTGCTCTATGTTGACGATATTTTGATTGCTGCAAAGAATATTGAGGATGTTTTGTCAGTGAAGGAGATGTTGGGCCATGAGTTTGATATGAAATATTTGGGAGAAGCAAAGAAGCTGCTGGGTATGGAGATTACTCGGGATCGCAACTCTAGTAGACTTTCCGTTTTGCAACGGAAGTATGTGGAGAAGGTTTTGGCTCGGTTCGGGATGTCGAATGCAAAGCCAGTTTCTACTCCTTTCGCTTCTCATTTTTGGTTGTCTTCTTCTAGTTGTCCTACAATGGTTCAGAGGTGGTCTCTTATATGGCTCGAGTGCCGTACTCTAGTGCCGTTGGGAGTTTGATATACGCGATGGTGTGCACGAGTCCGAATTTGGCTCACGTGGTGAGTGTGGTTAGCCGGTTCATGGCTAATCCCGGGAAGACGCATTGG
Organism: Dionaea muscipula; assembly: GCA_028571145.1. Classification (NCBI taxonomy): domain Eukaryota; kingdom Viridiplantae; phylum Streptophyta; class Magnoliopsida; order Caryophyllales; family Droseraceae; genus Dionaea; species Dionaea muscipula. The sequence goes on from JAOWBR010200091.1 coordinate 6,117, forward strand.
ACAGCCATGAAGTGGATCATTAGGTATCTTCGTGGCACTTCTGATTTTAGTCTTTTGCTTGATCGGGGTGTAGATAGCTCGGGCCAGGTAGTGGGATTTTCTGATTCTGATTTTGCTGGGGATTTAGACCTGCGCCGTTCTATTTCTGGTTATGTGTTTGTGCTCTGTGGTTCTGCTGTTAGTTGGAAGGCTTATTTGCAGCCTGTTGTGGCTTTGTCTGAGGCAATAAAGGAGGCATTCTGGTTGCATCATTTTCTTTGTGATTTGCGTGTTCCTCAGGAGAGGATGGTTGCTTTTTGCGACAACAAAAGCGTAATTTATTTAGCAAAGGATGAGCGCTTTCACGAGAGGACAAAACATTTTGATGTGAGGTTCTTCTTTATGCGTGCCCATGTTTGTGTCGCAGATATAGAGGTAGCGAAGGTTGGAATGAAGGATAATCCTGCTGATATGTTTATAAAAAGCTTGGTGAGTTCTGCTTTTGCTCGTTGCGTTAGCTTGGTGGGTGTTCGCCCAGGTCTTACTTGATTTGGCTCCGTGAGAGCGTTTGTGAGCTTAGGCTCATTTGTGGTCTTTTGGCCGTTTGTTTTGATTGGATGTTGCTACTTCTGTTTCTGGTTTTGTTAGTTGGTGTCTCTGTTTTGTGCCATTTTCAGATTTGGCGTTTGGTGTGCTCGTTTGGTCGGAATGTTGTCAAGGTGGAGAATTGTGAGGATTAGACGACTTCCATTCTTTTGTGCACTAGTTTTGGTGTGTTTTGTGACTTGTGGAAGCTTTTCGTTGACCCGTGAATGAGTTTGGATGAACGAGACGTTGTTCGGGCATTTTTTGGCGTTGGTCTGGGACGAACACGACCTGCCTAGCCTGGGCACACCCTGGCAACACGCCCACACTTTTATTCTTGTTTTATCCAAAAATTCCAATGTCGCGTACACCCAAGGAGTCTGGCCGTGTTCTCGGGTACGGGCGTGTCGGGTCCAGAAGGCCGTTTCCAGTTTTAGCGAGCACGGGCCATGCTCTCCATGGCATGGCCGTGCTGACGGTGTCCTGTTTCTCGAAAATAATTGTTTATTTTCCCTCGGAGTCGGTGCGCGACTGTCATTCAGTCTAGAGCATCCAAAACACCTAGAGAGGGCTAGAGAAGGAGATTTGGAGCATCCAGAGGCGCATAGATCTTCCGTTAGCATGGTTAGAGTCCGTTCGGTGCGATCTCATCGGCATCGGTTTGTTAGTCTTCTTCCCGTTTATGTTTCTCTCTTTTAGATTCGCTAGGTTGTTGTCGGGTTTATCAAAATCCTGACTTTTGTCATTGTTAGCGATTCTTTCAGATTGGATACTTTGTAATCACTTTCAGTTTAGTGATTTGATCTCTCTGTCGTTATTTCTCTATTGTGTGCCTGATATTCCTGTTTCTAGATCTTAGGGTAATTTGTCGGTATCCGATTGTTTTGTTATCCGCAATGGTGGCGTTGCATTCGTGTCTCGCTCCGGTTCTGTAGTCCAGTGAAAACCGTGGTTACAACAAGAGAGAAGAGGCTAGGGAGCTTAAGCTCGCTGAAGTCCTCGACAAGATTTCTTCTTAATTAGAGAAATTTGAGGTAACAATTCCCATTGCCCCTATCGTTGCTGAGATTAATCATGTTACTGAGGTGAATTTGATCCCAAGAGCCCCCCACTGTGTTGACGCTACCAAATCAATTCCCATACCCCTTGTTTCGGATAAGAGAAAAAGTCATGTGACCCCCCACCAGCTCAGGGTTGATTGAATCCAACCCCTATTCCTCAAACCTCAACCCAATAGTACAGGACATCACAAATTATTCAATCCCGTGAACAAACCCCACATTTTCCACCAAATCCTGAATACTCATTATACTCACCCAATACTCAGTCACACCCGCCACTGTTACTCAACCCCCACAAATCCATCTACATCCAAAACCAAGTCTCATCATCTCATATACCCACTCTAACGCCACCAAATTACCGAGGAAATTTTGAAAAAACCCCCGAACATTAAGCCTATTTTTAAATTAACTCCCAACCTTTTGATTTTATCAATTTAACCCTTCAACTTTCCTGATTGTTTAATTTAACCCCTCAACTTTTCGAATTTTTTAAAAACCCCCCTGCTGTTCAAAATCCATCCAACAGCGTCAAAAAATAATCCAGAAAAATTAAAAAATTTAAAAAAAGTTTAAAATTTTTAAAAAAATCCTAAAAAATTATAAAAATCTCAAAAAATTTAAGAAAGATTATTTAGAAAAAAACTCAAAAAATCACTCAAAAAATTATAAAAAAACTCCAAAAAATACGCCACGCACCGGATAAAAAGAAGTTTATAAGATATGATATTGTCGATTGTATCATTTTTTATGCAGTAGAGTTCATCAGAACTCCGTAGTTAAGCACCATTCCAAACGCGTCCACGTTTCGCCTCCAAAAGGTGGTGATAACATTTGGCATCGTCCGTGGAAAAACGTAACAAAACGTTACGAAACAATGACACAAGCAGTCAAGCTCCGAGCCGACGCCGAAACCGGTTCGATGCTCGTGGTCAAGCTCTGAGCTGTCGCCAGGTTGGCTTGTAGGCGATGGAACACTTCTGACGCCAAAAACATCAAACCATGTGTTTTTATTTTTTTCTCAAATTCCAAAAAAAATTATATCATTTTACTTTTCTCGCATAATCTATCATTCCAAAAAAATATGATTACTTTGCGCATAACTTTAGGTATGCGTGAATTTTTTTATTATTTTTTTGTACTGCTGATTTTTTAAAGAAAGCTTCTTTAGATACACCCTTAATTTTATTTTATTTTTTTTAATAAAATGATAATATAATATGATATCATCTAAAAAAAAAGTAAAAAATAATAAAAATTGATAATATATTATCGTTTTATCAAAATAAAATCGATAATATATTATCATTTTTAATAATAAAAACAACATTTTATTAAAAAGTCATAAAAAAAAATCCAAATACACATTGGGTGTGCGGTGTGCCTAAAGGAGTTGGCTTTTTCAAAACAGAAACTGCCGTCCGTTTTATCCAGAAAAAAAAAACAAAAAAATAAAAAAAATGAGGCACGGACGCTCGCAAAAAAATCTGTGAAATCAGAGAAAGGTAGAAGACAAAAGAAAATAAACAAAAAAGGGATACAAAACTGCTGATCTCTTCTCGGCATTGATTGATTTTTGTTTCAACTCTGATTGATTTCAGGGAGAAGAATCAGAGAACTGATGCAAATTCGGAACCCTAGAGGGATTGGGACAGGGAGAGAATTGGCGGGAGAGACAAATTTGACGTATCGAAAGTGCTGATTCGAGGAGCCTCCGGTCCGTCGCTTGCGTGTTGGAGGCAGGCGGTCACAGATCTCTTGTTGTATCAGAGGAGGAAAAAGTAGAGGGAGGGGATTGATCTTCATCAATGAAGAGTTTGTTCAAATCGAAGCCTCGTACGCCGGCAGAGATCGTCCGTCTGACTCGTGATCTCCTTATTTATTTTGATCGGGATGATAACAATGCTCGCGAAAGCAAGCGTGAAGAGAAGGTTTTATATTTGCTTTCGCTAAAAAATTCTTTCTTAATTTTTTTTTGCTGGTTGGTTTTGTTTTAATGATTTGATGATATTGAGTTAATTTTTGGGTTGTTAAATTTGCTATAATTTTTTTTTATGGTTTTGATGGATTTGAGTGTCTTGGTATGAAATTTGGTACAATTCGATACCGGGATATTCCTTTGGTGAGCTGATGCAATGCAGTGAGGTGAAAGTTGAACTCTGCGGCGATTAAGATAACAATTGCCGCTTACGAGCGAGACAGTTGAAAAATTGATTAGTGCTAGACGTTCTTTTGAGACCTGTTTAGCTGCTCTGAGATTCATACAGCTTTTAATGCTTGTAATTTTCAGCTGATTTCCTCTGGATCGAATGATTTGATCAGAACTAGGGACCATATATTTGGAATCAAGTTGGTGATGTGTGCATAGGTATTGTGGATTCCTACCAAAAGAAAGAAAATATTGTGGATTTACCTACCGCTATGCTATTGCAGCATACGAGATATAGCGCTCTTCAGTAGAATGGAACTTCTTTTCCTTATGTAGATGTTTTGTTACATCGAATATTTAGCCTAAAATATCTTGGCCTGTTATACTAGCCACGCCACTTCACATTGGTAGACTATTGGTATTGTCTTTTAAGAGTCATAATGACCAGATTTTTATCGTAAAGCACAGGAAGGTGCTAACTATGTTATGGTAAAAGTATGAAGTTTGGCTGTTTGAGATTTGTCATTTGTTCTTTTATTGGTTGTTCACACAAATTTCAATGCGTAAATAGCAGTGGATATCAATATTAGTTTCATATCTAGTTAATTAAAACATATAGTTGTGCATTTATCTCACTTGGTCAATTTTGCAATATAAATTGTAAAATAGATAATAATTTTATATATCGCAGCCAAGTTTCTAGATAGGGTTAGACTGAACGACAATGGGAGAATGATGCTCCCTTGGGTTTATTCCCTGATGATCTCAACTACTCCCCATGATGAGAAAAATAAATATATAAGGTTATGATAACCTTCTTCAAAATATATTTTACAAGTTAGATTTACTAATAAAACCAATTTAAACATAAATAAGCATTTGCCAAGCGGATTGAATGCATGAAGTTTTTTACTACATTTGCTCTATTCTAGGCCAGTATTTGTAAATGCTAACTATAATCCAATATCATGATGATAACTTATTCAAGCATTTCCTTGATCTTCTGTGATCCCATTTTATACCTTTCCACTGGAAACCATTGTGATTTGTCGCTCGTTTTGTCATGTATTGGCATTACCACAGCATTTCTCTTGAATAATTTCATCAAGGATCCCTGATCCTATACCATTGCCTCCCTGAAAGCATTCATGTCCATTTTTAAATTTTCTTCTCAGCCACTATCATTTTTGGAACCTCTGGTATCTAGGCTTCAGCTTCCGATTCCATGTATCTCAGTTTCGGTGCCACTTTGTGGTGTTATTTGAGTTTGAGCAGTATCTTTACATGTTATTGTGAGAGCATTCCTGCAGTTTATCCAACTTGCATTGATTATTGATATGCTTTGTAATGCTTCCAAAGTTGCCCCATCAATCCTATATATTTACAACTGTGACTCATTGGAGTTTCTGTTACGGAATCCCCATGTTCTTTTGCACTCAGTTAATCACGTCGTTGTTCAACTAATTGCATATCCTCTGGCTTCCAGTTCATCTCAGAAATTTTAAAAGTTTCTTAGCTCATTATGTATTTTCATTGTTAAGTCCTGTAATTTGGGTTGGAGTATTGGAGTGATTAACTTTTATCCTGGACTAAGAATAAAAGACAGGATGGTATAGGAGTCTTCAACTGGCCCTTCATGTGACATATCTCTCAACTCGGTTCGTAACCTTCATCTCAAGGTAGAACTAAAATAAAGAGCAATTCAAGGGAATATCTCTTCTTGACTATATCAAGGTCTTTACTTCAAAAGCTCCAATTTGTGGTTGTAGGTAGCTGTGTACCTGGCACACTGTGTATTGATGTTTCACAAAGGTGGGTTGTGAGAAAACTGGATAATTAATGAAGCTTTTGGTGTAACGCAACACTTAGTGGGCTATTTATCAATAACTATGTTTCTTATATTTCCCTGAGGTAGATCAGGTTTTGGAGCACAGAAAATTGAATGATCCGGAATCTGATTTGTTGATTTATATTCCTGGTTCTTCACTTCTGTTTCTTGCTATAGTTTGCTATAGTGTTGCTATTGTGAGATATCATCTTCATATATGATATCTTTCTCATTTGATCCAATTGATAGACGAAACTCAAATCTGTTTTCATAAGAATCCAAAACTTTTGTTGGTTCTGATTGGGGCCTTTGCATTAGGATTGAGTTATCTCCATGTTTGAATGTAGCAGACTTAAGTTTGTCTAATGAATTAGCTGATCCTAATTCATCTATCTTTATGTATCTGCTAGCTGTCTTTGGGCCAACCCCATTAGATATGGCTGTGTTAACACTATGGTGAACATTTTCAACCTTTGACAATTCTAACATTACTTTGTTCTTGCCTTCTTGGTAGATGGCAGAGCTTAGCAAGCTTATTAGAGAACTGAAGACGATTTTGTATGGCAATAGTGAAACTGAGCCTGTCACAGAGAATTGCGTGCAGTTAACCCAGGAGTTCTTTAGAGAAGATGCATTCCGCCTATTGATTATCTGTCTTCCAAAGTTGAACTTGGAGGTAAGCATCAGGCTTCTTTAAAAAATAATGCTCAAATAGAAAATTAGCAAAGTCACATCAATTTCATGATTTATTTGTTTGATGGGTTTCAAGACAAAAAGTTATTGGTGGATTCAGCATGCACGGTAGAATTTTTATTTCTATAACCTATTTTGCTCGTCATGGAATATATCGTCCTTTTTGCAGGCCCGAAAGGATGCTTCTCAAATTGTTGCTAATTTGCAGCGGCAGCAAGTGCACTCTAGGTTGATTGCATCCGACTACTTGGAAAAGAACAAAGATATCATTGATATTCTGGTAGATGGGTAGGTTGCTAACAAGGGAGAAATGGAATTACATTCTTTGAAATTCTTGTAGTGGCTGTCTCTCCAATTTTCTTACAGGATTCTATTCCTAGTATATCAAAACCAATCCAAGATGAAATTTTCACCTCCAAATGGGGCCAGCTACATGTTTTCTTTGTCACCACTGTGGTTTATTGGAGCTTTGTTTTCTTTTTGCATCTATAAACAATGACAACATGTCCACTTCCCACTGGGTGGGATCGGCCACATATATCCGTGAAATACATACACACAAGATCCGATAATTTTAGTGTGTTGGCTATCAGCCATTTAACATGCATTGCCTAATCTAATCACAGGATTAGGTTTAAGCAAACAAAGAAGCAAAATATATAACAATAACATTGAACATTAAACAATAAACAATATATATAAAATAAATATCCAACGTAAGGCTAACAGACGCTAATAAATAATGGTGTATGAGAATGTATAAAAACACAACAACCAAGACCACAAAAATACCTAAAATGGGGACTCGGTCACATAGTAAATCACAAATCCAACAACTATATTATACTACGATAATCATGTACCAGCTTATGATAATGAAAAACACTATAAATAGGAAACCTTATTGGGTAACTTTTTCTTTTTCCTTTTACCTTGTGAGTCTATAGGTTGCTAAATGTGTTGCTTCTTCTCCATGAACTTTCCCTTTTCAACTTCTGGCTGAAGTATCCTTTGTAATGCAGTTATGAAAACACTGAGATGGCCCTGCATTATGGTATGATGCTGAGGGAATGCATTCGCCATCAAGTTGTGGCAAGGTAAGTGAAAAGGAGTTCATAGATCCAGCTCCCTCAATCATCTCTTACTTTTCCGTATACATTTTATCTGCATGGCGCCAAAATATTTTTCTTGTAGTATAAGTCCAGGGCTTAGTGGTTTTGGTCTCTGTTAACGTTAAGGTCGATATTAAGATCGTATTACAGTTTGGAAGTGTTTGCACTTGTAACTCCAAGAGCCTTTTCCTGTATAACTATTGTTTTCTCATTTGGAGATTCTACGGAGAGATGATTTAGCTATTGAGCTTGTCTTTCTAAGCAACTCAATTACTTTTGACAGAACAACTTATATTTTTGAATCACTCTGGATAGAAAAACATGTATATTATGAGACTTCTGTATCTTTCGCACGTCAGTCTTTAAAGCTTTGTATCAACTTAGCCTTCATATGTATCTGAAATGATTAGTATTGCCAAGAATGTTGATAAGTGCATATACATAGTAGATGGTCTTCCGTAGTTCATAATGTAAGAGCGTCATAATTACTGAACTGTCCAAACTTGTTAAGTCTAATCTTCTTCTCAGATATGTCTTGGAATTGGAGCAATTCAAGAAGTTTTTCGATTATATACAACTGCCCAACTTCGACATTGCTGCAGATGCTGCTGCTACTTTCAAGGTGGTGCATTGCTGTTCTGAGTCTCTCCTCTTGCTTTTTTTCTTTCTTGCATGCATATTACCTCTCTCATTGTTTTTCCTCTTGCATGTAAGATTCATGTTTGTATGGATTTGTCCTTTGTCCAATGTCTTGAACTCTCGCATGCTTAACCCTGACTCAGCTAACATCGTGCATGCTAAATAGTTTCTTCCCTTAAACCTCGCTATACCTTTCAACTTTTTCTTTTAGAGTTCTATACTATTCCGGAGGTTCATCCACATTTTGATTTTCTTGCTGGTACTGGTTACATCCCTTATTTAACTACATGTCATCCTTCTATATTCTATAAAGCTTAAGTAAATAAATTGGCCTACATTTAATAACACTGTTGATTGTGCAGGAATTGTTGACAAGGCACAAATCTACGGTAGCTGAATTTCTTTACGTGAATTATGATTGGGTGAGACATCTACCTGTTTGGCGGTATGCATGTAAATATGATTTTACGCATAGATAGCTTGGGAGGTTTATAATATTCTGGACTTTGGAGTGAATGGCTGGTTTGTTGACACCTTTAGTTTTGGTCAATTGTATTCATCATCGATCGCAGGCCAATTTATTAACTTAATCTTTAGTTTAAACTATTCATAAGAAATTATAAGACACTAATTAAACAAATTTCTTTTTGGTCAAAGAAGAAGAAAAAGGTAAATGAATTCTAGGGGTTTTGCTCCTGAATTGAATGTTAATTGGGATGGATGTTGGGGATTGCCCATCTGGGTTCCACTTTGAACAGGCTCAATAATAGCATTTTATGGTAATCAATCGGGGGAAATTTTTTCTTTTGTTTGGTTTTTTTTTGTGTGGGGGGAAGAGGTTGCAGAAAGATTTAGCAATGTTCAGAGAAAGATTTATTTAATAATAGTTTAAACAAAGATTTAATCAGGTGGTTACAGTTTTCCTAAAACTAAAAATAAAGATGTCTATAATATAGCCAACTGCCAAAAGGTGTGGAACAATACAGAATTTTTGCCCAAAGATACTGCAATAAATTGCTTGCTAGCTATCTTAAAGTCATATGGCACAAGTCAACCATTTGAGTTTGTCATTGATTATAAGGTATTTGTCTTTCTAGAAAATCAACAATTATGCCGTGACCTTGTTGAGACATGGTGATGGGAATCAAAAAGTATGTAACCCCTATGATGATGGTAACAAGTTTGCTATTTAATCATGTGGTTTGATTCCTGATCCAGTTTTGGATGAATATTGTGTCCATATGTTCAAATTTTCCTTTTTCTGACTTTTTCCCATGGTGGAATTCTTTAGATATTAAAGCAAATGATATCCATGTTGTCCCTTTATATTTTAGTTTTACCTAATTCCATCATTGAACGTTGTGTCACGTTGTCTTGGGGAACTCCATGGAGACAAGCTGACAGAGGTGGACCATTGTTCTTGAGCTGGATTTTGGAGCGGCCATTCCATTACTATTTGTTGTCGGCATTGTGGATCCCGTTAAGATCAATGTTTTTCTTTGCCCTTTCCAAACTTTTTCAGGTTTCTGGCTAATTAATTTCTTGTTACACTCTTATTCCAGTTTTTTGCCGAGTACAACTCCAAGCTTCTCGAGTCAAACAATTATCTTACTAGGAGACTAGCTATCAAGGTATTGAATTGAGTGAGTTCAAACTGTTTCTTTTCTTTAAGGAGAAACAAGAGTTTTCAGTGACTTACTGTATATTTGCAGCTTCATAGTTTATCACATATCCAGCATTAATTAACTAAAATACTTCAATGCTCCTTACTTTTCTGCCCAGTTTCATTCCCACGTTATGCTTAGTGTATGAGCTTATAGTGAAAGAATTAATAATCCCATTAAGAAACTTGAGTTCTTAACATCTATTTTCATTTCAGCTGCTGGGAGATATGTTGCTTGATCGTTCTAATTCTGTAGTAATGACGAGATATGTGAGTTCCCGAGATAACTTAAGGATACTCATGAACCTTCTCCGGGTATAAAATTCCTCTCAATTGCTGTATGCTATTTCTCTATATACCATTTTCCTTCTTGCTGTTTTTCCATTGGTATCCTTGTTGAAGTTCCTTTTTATTTTCTCCAAATGATTGTTGGAGATGAGGTTTTGACATGATTTATTGCCTGAAATTGAACTCCCTGGAAGTTTTCAAGAGAATTTTTATCATGAGATAACTACGTAATTCGTTCGTTAATTGGTATCACTTAATGTAGGAGTCAAGCAAGAGTATTCAGATGGAAGCATTTCATGTTTTCAAGGTGACATTTACAAAGACTGTTCCACATTTCTCAATTATTCCTGATGTGCCTTTGTTTTACAATGTGCTTTGAAACTTCCACAGCTTTTTGCGGCGAATCACAACAAGCCTTCTGACATTGTCAACATACTTGTAGCAAATAAAAGCAAGCTTCTTCGGTTATTATCTGATCTCAAGACTGACAAAGGTAAATGAAAGATCTTTTAACAAAATGAAGGGCATAGGGAACTACACCTCCCCTCCCCCCCAACACACACCACGGCCAAGAACAGCCATCCTGTGGGTGGAGACAAGTTGTTCAATCTTCCTCATTCTATTTACCCTTTGGGTGCGGGTTTGAGACCTATTGGTTACGGGTTTGAGGCGTGAAAACAGTTTCTTTTCAGAAATGTGACGGTAAGGGGGCATACATATGTGCACAGCCTCCTCTTACCCTACCGGCTACCCCCTGTGTCAGTCTGGAAGACTTTAACCACCAGAGAATGCCCATTTATACTTCCAGCCTGGATTCACTTAGCTACCAACTTAGTCAGCGGTGATACTGATTTTACTACTGTTACACACAAGCCATCCTGAGTGAGTTGGGGGGGGGGATCATCAAAAGCACGATATTCCCCGGAAAAGTTCTATGCATGATTTTTCCGTATAATATATTGTTCTCCCCGCATTGCATATAGCTCATCCATACATATGATTTCAAATCCAGTAACCTGACCAGTACATACTAGCAGATTGCCGCCGGTTATTGTCGGGGAAGCTATTTTTGTGTTGGATAGTGGTGTCATGGTGGGAGTTTGGGTGACTTGTGCGGGAATGAATAGTCAATATTGTAAATTGCATCACACATAGGAGTTTTCAGTATCCTAATACCTAAGTTTAGCAAAAGGAAGGATCTGGGCCTTGGTCATTATCTCTTCCCCTTGGATCCTGTAGTGGGAAAACAAATTAATGGATTTTGCTACTGCATACATGCGACGAAAACCACACGACTCAACTCACACTCTCTCACTATAGCTACAGTGTTTTTACTGTAGCCTGTAAAAACATACTACAGGACCACAGGATACGGTAAAAACACTGTAGTTATAGTGAGAGGGTGTGAGTTGAGTCGTGGTTTTTGTCGGGATATTTAGAAAATTTGCAAATTAAGAGGTTGTACTATTGCTTCGTGCTTTACATTTCCAACAAATTATTGATATTGCTACCCATCCACCATAAGAGGAATTTGTAAACTTCGTTGATGAATTGCAGAGGATGAACAATTTGATGCAGACAAGGCTCAAGTTATGCAGGAAATCGCTGCTCTTGAACCCATAGATATCCCGTGAGCTGGTTATGTTGTATGTGTAATATTATTAACCACATTGTTCATTCCCCGCGGCCTGCATCACTTTCTAAGTATTTTTGCTTGCCTTTTCTCTAGATTAGTTTTCCCCGTGTAATGCTTAATTTCATTTTTCTTTAGACAGTTGCATTCTCTAGACTCTAGTTATACTCATTCTGTTCTTTTTATTAATTGGCATCATGTAATTTGTATTTAAGTATACACTTTTTTTTTCGATGGGAAAGATTAGGATGATCGTATTTGATTATTTAAAGAATTAATATTCGATGCAGTTCCAGATTGTTAGATTTTGAAAGTTGACAGATTGTAAGTTGGATCCAGTGACAGATTATTTAATAAAATATTTATGTCGTACAATAAAATAATATTTTTATGTATTAATTTAGTTTAAAATATATAAAATCTAGGTAAAAGATCAAATTTAATTCCAAAAAAAAATTGGATGTATTGTAAGAAAATATTTGTGTTTATATATTTGGGTGGAGTAATCTATATAATAAAGCAGGATATAATTTGAATGTATCCCTCTCTAAGTTGTTCTATATGGTCAAAAGAAAGATTTTCATTGGTTATCCTCTTCTCTCCCTTCTCACATCACATAATATTATACACAATCTATAATTTTTTTCTTTTTTATATGTCACTTTATAATCTATCAAATATAAAAATATTATAGTCAAAATTCATAAT
>JAOWBR010200202.1:0-18442 GCA_028571145.1 Dionaea muscipula
CGCGTTGTTCGTGCAGAAAGTGGACGCTACCTGGATTATTCCCAGCGTGGAAAAGGCCGAACATACTGGGTTCAAGTTCTCTAATATTAAGTCTAGACCGTACTGGGGTCTGCACGGGATTAGCTGAATTAATGGACTGGCCAATCTCGAACCCCCGTTGTTATGGGTGAGTATTTGGGGGATCAGAGCGAAGAAGGATAGACCCTCCGAGCTGCACAGAGCCCGTCCCCCTAAGAGGAGCGACATTAGCAAGTCCTTCTGACCTAGGCACGTTATTTCATAGAGGAATTGAATTCCCCTAAATGGTTACAAGATAAGAAAACATATTGGGATTAGTTAGGATGTGATTACTAGGCTCAATAGAAAACAACGATTTTGGTCCATAATTTGCCTAATTTGATCCGTGAATTGCCTAGATAAATTATCAAATTGAGTTGCATGCATGATCGTCACATTACACATTATAATTTCGGTTTAAGAAGTTACCTCTTCGCGCATGAAGCTCATCATATCAGTGAGGATGACCCATAACGTGTCTAAGGTCACCGGCGTTGGTGGTGGTGGAAGCGGTGTGAGCGGTGGTGGAGGGAGGATCTCCAGCCTGAGGACGCCATCTTTGCCCTGGGGTGCTGCTGGTGCTGGAGATGGAAGGTCCACACCAACATTACTGGTGTGGCTGCCACCGCCGGCATTGCTGGTGTCATCTCGGATCACGAGACCAACACTGGTCTCCAACATTTCTGGCATTGCTGCATCGAGTATCAACCATGTTGATGAGTCCCACTAAGCGTGCCAAATTGTTGATTACCAAAGTATATTGGCTAGTTGTGCTCTTGTGATCGCCGGAATCGTGTTTCAGAGGAGGAATCCGCTCTATACCGGGTAACCGAAATGGGTTCGGTTGGTAGTTAACGCTAAACCTACTAACTATGGCTAAGGCTAAATGCAAGAAGGAATAATACTGAAAAAGATAGATGTTAATTGATTTTTTCCGATGATCTATTACAAAGCCTGGAAGGTCATACAAATATTCCCTAGGAGCGGTTACACCAACAGTTATACAAGAACTACCCACGCCCTAGAACGTGGGTGAACCTCCCCTGATCATGGCTCAACTGCCACAGAAACCTTCAGAGCTTAGCCCGTCCTACGCTAGCGTCCTGGAATCGTGCCTTAACTGCCTAGATAATAGCTAAGTACGTGGCCCTCACCTTAACTGGCCACGTACGCATCATGTGGTCAGACCTGGGAACCACGTCCAAGAAGGCCACACCCTGCTTACCCTTTGGCCGAGGACGTACCAACATGGTTGGTATCCAGTATGCATGCTATCCATCACGGGCTCATCCGTCCCCATGACGAGCCATAAGACCGAAGCACAGGCCGTGTCCTAGGACGGACTCGGCCCGAGACGCCATGCCCAAAGTCATTACGCTCCAGCCCGAGCGTCCCCAATGCCCCAATGTCAACAATTGATTTCTCAGTTAGAATGACTCTAAGGTACGTGGAAATGAGAAAACAAAATATTACAATGATGCAGGATTTCTTGAATGCTTGGGTGGTTTCTTACGCTTTTACAATTGACACACAACTCCTATTTATAGGTTTTCTTCTAAAATTGGGGTGGTGACAGATCTACGGTTGACAAGGTTCATCTCAACCAAACGGTTGAGATTGCCTTAGGAGGTGTGCAAAATATCTGAAAGGTGGTTGAGAAGATTCTTCTTCTAGAAGCAATTCTGTTGGAGATATTTCTATAGTCGCACGTGGGTGAATTCTTGCTTTGGAATATAAACAGTTGTATTCCAGGCTTTTTCCTTTGCAAGCACGTTTGGTTTTTTTGAAGTCACGTCTGGTTTCAGACGTCAGACAGATTGTCTTCCTCAGAGGAGACGTGGAAAGTTGTAGTTGAAGTCTTCAGAGCTTTGTTCTTCCTCAGTCGGTGAAATAGACTTTGATGATCTTCTTTTCTTTAATCATTGACAAGCTTCAATCCATGGAGTTTTATCTTCTGCTGTCAAAGGCATAGAAAGAATTAATGAGTAATAAGCTGGTCCGTGGTATCGTACCATGACTTATATGAAAAGTAAAGTCTATGTAAAGAATGGTATGTATGAATACCGACTCATTCTTATTATGTAAACAATATTCCGTCTAGTATTTAGAATACAAACGTGAGTCTAAGTGTGAATTACTCAGACGCTGTAGCGTCTAGTTTGAACCTAGAGACTACTATATGTCTAGTATTGGCTAGATACAGACGTGGAATACATCCGCATACAAAATAAGCTAAAATGCAAGAATTATGCATAGAATGATTATGACTTTAAGAATATGGGTCATGTATGAAATATGAACCACAAAGACATAAATTAGTACAAAGTCAGTATAATTTATGAACAAATAATTAAAGAAAAAGGTACATAAAATGTACCGATCAAATCCCCTCAGACTTAACCTTTTCTTATCCTCAAGCAATAATGAAATGAAGAATAGAGGAAGATTTGAAAAATCAAATAAATATCACAATCTTTTCACATCATTATACAAAGATAGGAGTATAGATTGGAAGTCCACAACGACTGGTATATATGTTATCAACATCTAATCCTTTTTATCATCTATGAGACTATCCAGACGTAAGTATAGGTCTTAGGATTACTGAATTCCCTTGTGGCTTTCTAAAATTGATTTGCCAATCATAGAAACTTCCACTCATTATAAGGTACTGAGGACCACATAATTTTCTCAATGTGTTTGAGTGGAAGGTATAGTCTGTATGGGGAGTTCTCAATTGCTTTGTTATGTATTGAACGGAGGAGAGGGATCCTAGAAATTATCTTTATCTTGCAACTCTGATAGTAAGCCTTATTCTCTTCCCTGGGTCTCTTGTATGTTTCAATGTATGCTCTATAACCAGACATTCTATTTAGTCCATGTAGCAACTTTCGGAATGATATTCCCAGCCAGTGACTATATTGGATATCAGGTGTAGTTAAGCTCTGTGAAGGGTCATGACACACCCATCAGATTCCTAATTGTTGAACCAAAAAGGCCCGAGAGACATAATATTTCCACATTAATCCTTCTTAACCCATATTTGTTCATAAGAATTCAGACGGTTAGTTAAGAGGATGCAAATTATGTATTCGCTTTATACATGTTTCTTCTTTAGAAAAGAAAACTTCGACCATCCGGGTTCAATTCAGATTCTTTCCGAATTTCTATCCTCACATCAAACAATCTCAACGTTTGATACATATCTCTAATAAGAATATCCTCAGTATTGTGCAAAATTGAGAAAAAGAATGGTTCAGAGCACTTGATTAAGCTTCTAAATCTATAATTTTAAAAGTCAAAGTATTGGCCGTTTGGTATATTCAAAATCTTTTCAGACTTTCTACCTAAGTAAGACAATACTCATAACGAATATAGGATAGAGATATTGGTTATACTTCAGTCGTGGATCTTCTATTAAAGATTTTTCCCTTCTAAGTATAATAACTAGAAAAGATGTGAAGAGATAATAATTAAATTAATCTAAATTATGAAGAGTAAATTACAAAAAAGTTATAAATAACGATAAAGAATAAATCATGTTAGTTGTTAGAGATGCTACATGAATGCTTCAAACATGATTCTGCAAAAAATGATGCTCAGACGTATCATCTCTAAGAATAATCCTGTCGTGTGAATTATAAATGTTCAAACGTGGCATAGTCTCAACAGTTTAACTCAATTGTGCAGTGAATTGCAAACATGGATATGAATGAAGGATCAAGAATTGATTTGTTGTACAATGACAGTAGTCAAAATTAGTTAAAGAAGGTAATGATTTAGTTGTTTGACTGACATTAAGTGTCCTTGGAAAGGGCAATCCTTTAACCAATTTGTTATTTGGAATCAAAGTACAATAAATAAGAGCAGAACTTCTATGCCCTTTCCTCGATCTATATAAGCAAATGAATGGGCATCATCATCACTCAAACGAACTAAACAACTTCATCAGCTAAAATTATCATCAAAAACATGGCTGGTCTTAGAATTTCAGAAGCCACTAGTGTTCTAGAGGAGAATGACCTTTTTCATATCCTAATTGCTTTTCCTAGGGCCCTTGGTGATTTCTATTATCTTCCCGAGTCTAACGAATCTGCTATTAATTTTAGGAGATGGGAATCATTGGCTATACACTTAGATCATTTCAGAAATGGTCTAAGGTTCCCTCTTCATCGCTTTGTCATTCATGTTATGAGGGCCTATGAGGTTTTACCATCAATACTTACCCCTCAATCCATAGGATATATTATTAGTTTCATCATTCGTGCCGGGGAAGTAGGTATCAAGCCTACTTTATCAGTGTTTAAATGCTATTTTGAATTGATTGATGAAACTACAGGGTATTATTGCTTTAGTCCCCGCCCCGATTATCAACCTTGTATTGTTCCATCGTCACCAGACGTATGGAAGACAAAATTTATCTTGGTGACAAGTGATGATTGGAATGAGTTTCAGCCTCCCAGGGTCCCTTCTTTCCTAGACCTTACTACCCATAACCTTTTAATGCCTTCAGAGAGGTTGTTGTTGACCTTCTTGGATGGTGGCAGACCGATGATTCCAAGGTTCCACGAGGTGGTGACCTTGGAAAAACTGGAAAACCACAGAATAGCCACTATTGATCATCCAAGTAAGTAATGTTTTTATTTAGGCACATTATTGACTACAGACGTAGTCTACTAACCAAACCTTTCTTTCTTTTCAGAAGAGGTGTGGGAAGAGGTACATGAGCTTTATGGTCACTACCTGGGATAGAATGGGATTAGGCATTTCATAGAGGAGATCAGCAGTGATTCTAATAAAGAGGAGGAGGACTCAGAAGATGATGATGATGGAGGAGATGATGGTGGGAATGTTGATGATGAAGACTATGATTTCAATGAAGATGCTGATGATATAGAATGATGCTTTATCTGTTTTAATTATACTCGTTATGTGTTTGTTTGTTCTGCAACATTATCGTTTGAAACTGCTTTTATTATTTTTATCTTCGTTTGATTATTGCTTCACAACATGCCATTTTAATTATGCGATCGTTTCTTACTAAAATTCAGACGTGATTATATAGTCTTTTAATTATCAGACGTGTCGACCATGTCCTTAACTAAACGCAGTCGTAGCTATATGTAAATATATTCATCCTAGGTTAAAGATTTTAAGGGCAAAATGTTCAAAATTTTAAAATTTCTCTTAAACTCTTCCCCCCCTCACACTAAAATCCTACATTGTCCTCAATGTTGTAAAATAATGCTTAGAAAAGGAATTTATGAATATACTGCTAAAGAAATAAATGAAAGAGATAAGGTGTTCTTATTTGTATGTATGTCTGATTAGGAGAACGTCTGATCTTTGATCTTTTGGAACGACAATGTTTTTGAATGAAACGACAGTGTTTTTGAATGAAACGACAATGTTTTATATAATTGGGGAGCACGTCTAGGCGACAGGGGCATTTAATACGGGTCACATCAGGGTTAAAGCAGTAGACAAAAACATCATTAGCTTAGGAAATTACTATGATACCCTCAAAATTAAAGAGAAGAGGAAAGGTTTAAGCAGTGGAAAGACAATTATGCCCCTTGAGTTTATTATAAACCCTTCTTCTTCGTTTCCCTCTTCCTCATCCTTTGAAAATTCTTAGACTTCCTTCTGCGAACAAGAACCGAAGAACTTCTGATGTGATTTCTTCTGCGAATCCCTGATTGCCTGATTATTGTTGTGATTAAAGTCAACACTTTAAATTAAAGATTCCCCATTTCTGAATTAGCTAAACCCTTCTGTGAATTTGTTAACTGATTAAGCTTTCCAAACCTTGACCATGGCTAAAACCAAGAACACGACTTCAAGTTCTCCTTAACCTGCGAAAAAGAAATCATCACAAAAAAGAACAGCTGCTCCCAAATTTTCTAAATTATTAGTGAGGTTAGAAGTAGTATTAGCCAAGAATTATTTGAGGGAATCACAAAATTGTTTCCCATGGGTGATCATTTTTCAGACTCCTT
Source organism: Dionaea muscipula (assembly GCA_028571145.1). Taxonomy (NCBI): domain Eukaryota; kingdom Viridiplantae; phylum Streptophyta; class Magnoliopsida; order Caryophyllales; family Droseraceae; genus Dionaea; species Dionaea muscipula. The sequence goes on from JAOWBR010200202.1 coordinate 6,057, forward strand.
TCCGGAAGAATCCGATTCTACTGTGAATATAGCTGCTAGAGAATCGATAGCAGTGTATTACGATCATCTCCTCCATGGTTTGAGGTTTCCCTTACACCCTTTCCTTGTTAAAGTTTTCAACGCTTACAACCTAATCCCTGCCCAATTATCTGTAAATTCTCTAGTTCTCACATTAGGGTTCATGGTTATCTGTTAGGCTAACCAAATTGAGCTATCCCTAGCCTTTTTCAATAAAATATTTTATATTAAGGAAGTTAAGAAAGACACGGGATACTATATGCTTTGTGCCAAGAGGGGATACCAAATTTGTTGGTATAGAGAATCAATCGTGGAGTGGAAAAAAAAAATTTTAATTGTGAGTAGTTCTTTGAATTGGCCCATCTTCACGATTGTTCGCAAACCGAACAAAAATGCTGTGAATGAGGAGAACCTGGTTGTTTCAGACGTGGAAAAGGAAAAGTTGAAAGAGGTTTTTGCCAAGGGTCCGGAATTGCCCGAGTATTTTGACCTCATCAACGCAAAGACTCTAGAGGAGCACGAATTAGCCACTGTCCCCCATCCCCATATGTATTTCTTTCCAATGTCTTTTATTTTCTGCTCTCCTACGTTTGAATGGGAAGTAACGTTTGGTTACTTATTGTTTTGCAAGAGGAATGGATTTGGAGAAAATTCCGCAGGTGGTAAGTGAAAAAGGAGGGGGACACATGGGTCAAAGCTTCCACGTCTTGTTGGACCCTACGTCTTGTGCTGCAGAGTCCTCTGAAGCACCAAAGAAAGTGGTCAGGACTAAGAGGACCAAGAAGGTCACTTTTGAGGTGGCAAACGTAGCTGAGGAAGAAGGCCTGACTGAAGGGATAGTCAGTGGCACCCAGGAAAGTGAGGTTGTGGTCTCAAATACCAAATCAAAGCCTAATTCCAAGCCCAAGAAGAAGGTCATGGTTAGCCCCGCAGTAGGGGAAAACGTAGTGGGTGAAGAGGAAGGAGATAAGGCTGTGGAGGAAGTGATGCAGACGGTGGATGAAGGGTTTCAAGTGAGACCAAAGAGACGTCTGAAGAAGGCATCGTCGGTTCCAGTGGATGAGACTGAAGATAGTGAAGAAACTCACTCAGATGAGGATGTCCGAAAGCTTGTTTTTGACTCAGACGTGAACAAGGAGGAGCAGACAAGGAAAAGACGTCAGAAACAAGTGGCTAGGACTGGGCCAGCTGCAAAGAAGGCCAAAACAGGTAACTCTTCATGATTGAAACAATTTATGATTTGAGTTTACCATGTTTGGTTTATTTGCTTAATAAGTGTTTGGTTATCCCGTTTTTTGTTCTAGATAAAGAAAAAGTTTCTCTGGTGGAAGAAGAGATTGAACCAATTAAGGAACCAGACGTGTCTGGGAGTCCCACTATTGCCAAACTGGACCAGCAAGTGGATGAGCTACTGGCCCGTCCATTTATTTCTTAAGCAGTCCAAGAAGAGGTGTAAGAGGAACAAACGGGAGAAAAAGCTGAAGAAGAGGTAGTAATAATGGATGAGGAGGATGATGAAGAAGAAGGAGAAGGAGACGTGGGGCCGTCTACTTCTAAAAGGTATTATAGAAGACAGTCCCTGTACTCCCCTAAGAGGCTCAGTGTTCCTCCAAGTCGTATGATAAGGAAGTGCACGGATATTATGATGGGCTGTGCCAATCGTGCCACCATTAGATCTCTACATAAACTTCCTTTGAAGCACAAGTGTGCCATTTTGTGTAGAAACATGGCTGAGGTAAAAATTTCTTAGGGATTGTTTTAAGATTCTTCTTTTCCTTGATTAGTTCTAACTGAATGTGATCCCCTTTTATTTTCAGACGTCACTCCTTACTGGAGATGTTCTACGTGCTGCAGTCCAAGCAGATGATCGGAGATGCAGAAAGATAGATAGGCTGATGGAAGAGGTAAATAACATTCAGAGTGGTTCATATGCACGTTTGTTTCAATTCTATACTCTGAACATTTGTTTTTCTTTATTTAGAAATATGCTGTGGAACATGACATCAAAGAATTGAAGTTTGAGCGTGATTCCGCGATTGAGATCTCCACACAAGTGAAAGCTGACGTAGAAATGGTGATGGTGGAGAATCAATCATTGGAAAAGGAGAATGAAGAATTGAAGTCTACTTTGGAGGGGGAGAAGAAAAAAGTGCAGACGTTGGAGGATAAAATCAAGGTGTTGCAGATGACCCTAGGAAAGGACAAGAAGGAGAAGGAGGAAAAGGAGAAGGAATTAGTATCATCTTATAAGAAGCATTAAGAGCTACTACACAAAAAGATGGATTTAGATACTTCTCTATGTAAGAGAAAGGAAGAGATTGAGAAGCTGCAAACAGCTCTGACTCAGGTATGTAATACTTTCCTTCTATAATATGCAAGCTATTCCTTGACGCATGAAAAAGATCTCTTACCTCTGCCTTTGTATTGACAGATGAAAGAGAAGAGAAACATAGTTGAGGAACGTCTGCCTAGGCAGTTTGAGTATGCAAAGAAAAGGAGGCGGTCAAGGAATTCCAGAGTTCAGAAGAATGTAGTTCAAAGTTCAATGGCGTGTTTGCTTTCGTCCTGCAAAATGGTTTTAAGATGGGCTTTGCTGAAGTTTGGGAACTGCTTATGGAAGATGATGAATTAATTCCCGAGCTTGAGAAGATGGAGATAAATCCTAACGTCAAGTATGAAAAGGAACCCATTCCTGCAATTAAGGGAGAGCCTACCGTTTGGTTTGAAGACTATGAGGCAGACCTAATGAAGTTCATCAAAGAATGGGGGATTGAGGCAAATGTGCCCATAGATGCTCCTTATCCTGTAAAAATGGTTCGTCCGACTCTTTCCATCACTGATCCTGAAGTCCCTTCAACGTTTGTACCAGAGGTGCCCCTCCAACATCCTACAACTATTCCTCCTGTGTCAAACCAGAAAATCACCTTTCCCCAACCTGATGCTGTAAGTAGTGGGAAAGTGGAGAAGGTCCTAAGAGAATATTTGGTTTTATAACGTTTGAATGTTTGTTAAATGTTAGTGAATGTTTTCATTTTTTGAATGCTTCTTTCTTCCCGTCCCCGTTTGATGATCAATTTTACGTTTGAGATGTTATCTCAATCGCAAAATGGTTTTATGCAGATTGTGGAGGGATTCAAACGTGAAACCGTCAAACTTACTTAAAAAGTTGAAGACCTGAAAAAGGATAGTCAACTTATGAACATAACCATGAATAATCTCAAGTTTTCATGTGATATCATAGAATCAAAGAAAGATGAATTTCAAATTGAGAATAATTTATTATCGATCAAGGTTGAAGAAATTTCAGAGACCATAGTTAAACAAAGAGAAAGAAGACGTTGGAAGATGGTCGGGCTTAGAGCTGCCTTAAAGAATGCTCAAGATCAATGCTCTAAGAAGGTTCATGAAGTGTTTGAGCAGAAGAATGATCTTGTAGAATCACGTCTGTGTTTAGACCACACAGACGTGATTATTGAGGATCTCTAACATCAATTGAAGGATAATGAACGTGAGATTATGTCAGTAATAGATCTCAAGGATGAACTGTATAGTTCTCAGCGACGTCTGACAGAGGCAAACGGTATCATTGAATCCCTCCGTTCTGAGATGATTGTTCTAGAGGCAGATGAATGGAAGGCCAGGGTAGATTTCTTGTGGTGGCAAATTAAAAATTTGGAAAAGGATAGAATCACCGTGGTCCTCTCTTCTTCCTCAGATGATCAAACTGGAGGTGACAATGTTGTGTAAAATCCTACAACTGCTCTAGTAGTCTATGCTGCTCCTCCTATGTTTACAAATTTTGCCATGCCTAAGTCTCCTATACTTAGGAATGATGTAGAGGATATGGAATCAGTGGGTGAGATAGGGGTACATCCTAGTCAATATGTGCCTCCTATGAATCAGAATAATATAATAGAAAATAGGATTGAGTCAGAAGATTCTGACTCATTGTTTGATTTTGACTGGGATGATTATAATCAATATTTAAATGGTTAAGTTCTATCTCATTATTCCCCTCCGTTTTCTTTTTCATCTATCATGCCACGTCTGAATCGTGGGTCATGAATCACAATTAACTTAGAAGCATCTCTAACTGCAAAAGAAAAGAAAAGGAAAGAAAATTAGACGCAGAAAGGAATAAATCAAATGTAAATAAAGAAAAACTGAATAAATTAAAAAAAATAATTTAATAACTAACTGAAACAAATGGAGCACTTTGAAGGTTCATCCTGAAGATCAATGTCCTCAATTAGGCTAGAGGGTGCTCCTTCAAAGAAAGGTTTGAGTCCTTGTCCATTTACCCGAAACTTATCCCCAGAATTTTGAAGACTTTCAATTTCAAAGTATCCAGACGGGTTGGCTTCCACTATGACATAGGGACCGAACCATCTAGATCTAAGTTTTCCCGAAAAAAGTTTCAAACGTGAATGGAATAACAAAACGTTTTTCCCAACACTAAATGTACGTTTGACAATCATTTTATCATGAAAAGCATAGGTTTTCTCTTTGTAGATTGCAGCGTCAGTGTATGATTCATTTCTAATCTCCTCCAACTCTTAGAGTTGGAGTTTTCTTTCCTTCCCAGCCTCATCATAACTCAAATTACATTCACGTATGGCCCAATAGGCTTTATACTCTATCTCTACAGGAAGGTGACAAGCTTTACTAAACAAGAGCCTAAAGGGAGACATACCGAGTGGTGTTTTGTAGGCTGTTCTATGGGCCCAAAGAGTATCGTTTAATTTGGTACTCCAATCCTTCCTCGATGTATTAACAATTATCATCAAAATATTTTTAATCTCACGATTGGAGACCTCTGCTAACCCATTAGTCTGTAGGTGATAGGAAGTAGATTTGCGATGGAGCACATGATACTTCCTGAGTAGGGCGGCCACCATTCGGTTTATAAAGTGTGTTCCCCTATCACTGATAAGGGATTTGAGAACTCCATATCTTGAGAAGATATGAGTTTTGAGGAATTTAACCACAACTTTGCTACCGTCTATTTTTATAGCAATTGTCTCTACCCATTTTGAAATGTAATCAACAGGAAGAAGTATATAAATATTACCAAAAGATGGGGGAAGTGGTCCAACGAAGTCTATGCCCCAAATGTCAAACACCTCTTAGACGTTGATGTTTTTCATCGGCATTTGATCACGTCTGGAAATGTTCCCCAATCGTTGACATCTATCACAAGATCTGCAAAATTCAAAAGAATCTTTAGAAATAGATGGTTAGTAAAATCCTGTTTCAAGGATCTTCCAAGCAGTATTTTGAGGAACAAAATGTCCTCCACAGGTAAACGTATGACAGAGTTTGAATATGCTAAGTGATTCCGTTTGGGAGTCACAACGTCTGATAATTTGACAAGAGCAAATTTTCCAAAGATATGGTGCATCCCAACCGTAATACTTGGAATCACTTTTGATTTTGTCTTTTTGAGCCTTTGAAAGATGAGATGGAAGAGAACCACTTACCAAAAAGTTTACCATATAAGCATACCATGGTTCTTGATCTTGGATGGCATAGAGATGCTCATCCGGAAATGAATCTTGGATAATTATGTTATCCTCATTTTGAACCAGTCGGCTTAGGTGATCTGCTACAAGGTTTGCTTTACCTGATTTATCTTTGATCTCAATGACAAACTCTTGTAGCAGCAGGATCCACCTAATCAACCTAGACTTCGACTCCGTTTGGAAAGCAAATATTTTATAGCTACATGATTAGTAAAAACAATGACTTTTGTTCCCAACAAGTATTGCGTAAATTTATCTAAAGCAAACACTATTGCCAACAACACTTTTTCAGTGACAGTATAATTTAGTTGTGATGGGTCTAGTGTTTTGCTTGCATAATAAATCACGTGTCGGACATTATCCCTTCTCTATCCCAAGACAGCCCCGACTGCATAGTCACTCGCGTCACACATATTCTTAAACGGTAAAGACCAGTCGGGTGACTGGATGATAGGTGTAGTGGTCAGACGTGCTTTAAGTGTATCAAAGCCAATTCTACAGTCTTCTCCAAAAATAAACTCTACATCCTTTTGGAGCAACTCACAAAGGGGTATTGAGATTTTAGAAAAATCCTGTATAAAACACCTATAGAAACCAGCATGTCCTAAGAATGACCTAACATCTTTTACCTTTGAAGAGTATGGAAGTGTTTTAATGAGTTCAATTTTTGCCTTATCCACTTCTAAACCTTTTGTTAAGACAATGTGACCAAGTACAATGCCTTGTTGGACCATGAAATGACACTTTTCATTGTTTAGGACTAGATTGGTCTCCACACACCTCTGCAAAACACGTTCAAGGTTAAATAAGCATATATCAAACGTGGATCCATAGACAGAGAAATCATCCATGAATACTTCAATGATATTTTCAGCAGGGTCAGAAAATATGCTCATCATGCATCTTTGGAAAGTGGCAGGTGCATTGCAAAGGCCAAATGACATCCTACGATAAGAAAACGTGCCAAAAGGATAAGTGAAGGTTATCTTTTCTTGGTCCTCGGGTGATATAACTATCTGGTTGTAACCAGAATATCCATCGAGGAAACAATAATAAGAATGACCGGCTAGTCACTCAAGGACTTGGTCAATAAAGGGGAGTGAGAAATGGTCCTTACGTGTGGCGGTGTTTAATTTTCTATAATCTATACAAACGCGCCATGAATTGGCAACACGAGTGGGGATAAGTTCATTGCAACATTGTGGACCACAGTGATGCCCGTCTTTTTAGGCACTACTTGGAGTGGGCTGATCAACTTGGAATCAGAAATAGGATAAATTATGCCCATGTCCAATAATTTAATGATTTCTTTCTTAACTACCTCCATCATGGGGAGGTTGAGTCATCTTTGCATTTGACGACTAGGCTTAGCCTCATCTTCTATGAGTATACGGTACATACAAATTGAGGGACTTATACCCTTTATATCTGCGACTGTCCAGCCAATAGCTATTTTATACTTTGAGAGCATGGAGGCTAGCCGACCCTCTTGGTCTGCACTCAAGTCATTTGAAATTATTACTGGTACCGTCTGGTTAGGATCTAGATATGAATATCTCAAATGATCTGGTAAAATTTATAATTCAAGCTCTGGTGGTGCCTTAATGAAGGGCACCAATTTTGTAGACGTGAGTGGAAGCTCGAAGACAGGAGATAATGCACATGACATGTATGTAGATGCATGAGAAACTTCTTTAATGGTTACGTCTGGTTCAGACGTGATAGTCATGTCTGAGTCAGAGAATGATGTGGTGCTCTCTATGTCTGAAACAGACGTAGAGGTGAGAATCTCATCTAAATTGTCATGCATGGATGGGTGAACCGTCTCAATGGAACACAATTCCATAGCTTCATTAGCACAAGAAAATGCATCTGTGTGATGGCCTGTAGGGTATCGCATTGCTCCGATAAGATCAAATTTAACTACATTACCACCGACCCCTACAGAGATAGTGCCATCACATGCATTAATAATCATATTGAATGTCATAACAAATAGTCTTCCCAAGAGAATTGGAGCGGGACTCTGATAATGATCCTTTTCTATATGCAAAACATGAAAATTAGCTGGGAAGACTAAATAATTTACATAAACGATGACATCCTCTAGGATACCGACTGGTGCAGCGGTGGATTTATCGGCCAGTTCGATATTCACCCTGGTGTCCTTAAGTGGGCCTAGATCAAGGGCATCATATATACTTAATGGCATGATGTTAATAGATGCCCCTGTATCTATCATGGCCCTCAGGCGACGATTCCTAAAAGTTAATGGAATTGTAAACATGCCCTGATCTTTTTGTTTCATGGGCACCGTCTGAGAAAAAAAGTGAAGAAACACTTTCCCCAAGCCTAAAATTATCCCCCTCCCTAGTTTTTCTCTTAGAAGTGCACAATTCCTTGAGAAATTTGGCATATTTAGGCTCATGCCTAATAACTTCATTAAGGGGTATAATGATCTCAACCTTTTTGAAAGGGTTAAGAAGGCTTTTATCTTGCTCTGCCTTTTTGGTTTTAGAAAACCGTGAAGGGTATGGCAGATTAGACGTGGAAGTGTTCTTAGTAGTTGACGGTGGGGATGATACCTTAGGCTTTTCAGCCATTATCGGATGGGCATCCACCGTCTGTGTGAGCAAAGGAGGCACGACTGTATCAGAATCAGTCGGCGTAAGAGGTTTGGATTCTACCTCATTTCCACTTCTCAATGTGATTGCACTGGCTTGCTCACATGGGTTCTTGATTGGTTGAGAAGGAATTTTCCAGAACCTTGCCCTTGTAAGGTATTTACAGAAGTAGCCAATTGGCTGACTTGGGTCTCGAAGTTCTTTATTGATGCACGTGTTTTATTTTGAAATGCCACGTTATCATTATGATGGTTAATAAACGTAGTAATGAAAGATTTTACCATCTTCTCGAATGATCCCGAACCAGACATGGCCTACGGTTGCGTTTGTACCATGTAAGGCTGCTATTGTGGGCCAGACGGTGCAATTTGTTGTTGGCGGTTAGGTGCACCACCGTCTCTTTATTGGTTCTGGTTGGGGTTATTCTAACGAAGGTTGGGATTGCGATGAATGTGCCTTGAATTTTGGGCATCCCACTTCCACTGACCTTGGTCAATTTAACTCCCCACAGCATTTGCCTCTTGCATTTGATCATCATCTTGGAATGAAGGGCAAGCGTCTGTGGCATGCCTCTGGATGAGGCAGACGTCACAAGCCTTGACTTGTGGTGTTTGACCGACAGCCATTTGTCTAACAAGAGAGGTTAGTTCTGCAATAGATAGTTCAATATTTGATCCCACACTAACCTCATTGACCCTCTTAGTGGGGTTGTTCTGTCTAGCCCCAAATTGATGCGTATTGGCTGCCATGGAAGAAATAAGTTCTTCAGCTTCTCGAACTGTTTTATTAACCATGGCTCCACCAGACGCAGCATCAACGAGAAATCGATCAGTCGGGCAAAGCCCTTCAAAAAAACATATCATTAACAAATTCTCACTGATTTGGTGGTTAGGACAGCTAGCACACAATTGTTTAAACCTCTCCCAATATTCATGGAGAGTTTTCCCGTAATGTTGTTGTATACCAGAAATTTCTTTGTGTACGGATGCAACACGGGTGGCGGAGAAATATCTCTCAAGGAATAACGTTTGCATCTGGGTCCATGTAGTAATAGACCCAGATGGCAAACAAAAGAGCCAGTCCTTGGCTGTGTTCGCCAAAGAAAATGAAAATACTCTTAATTTTACTTGATCTTGGGTTAAACCCAAAGGCTTGCAGTTAGAGCATATCATATGAAATTCCTTAAGATGTTTGTAGGGATCATCCCCACTCTTACCATGGAATTTGAGGAGCATTTGGATAAAACCAAACTTGAACTCAAAGTCCACGTTTGCTGCTAGGTTCTGAATACAGAATGGTTGGATTACCATTGTTGGTTATGCTAGCTCCCTAAGGGTGTGTGGTCGTGGAGGTGGGTTATTACCATTATTCCCAGGGGGAATAGCAGCTTGATTATTGGCGTTATTACCCTGATTTCCAAAAGGATTAACAATTTCATTGTTGTGATTGTGGGATGGGTTCTGAGCTGGAACTTATTGATTCAAAGGTGGTACAGCACCGTTATTCCCATTGATAGCCATACCTAAGACAAGTGTGTTAAGGTTTTTGGGTTCAGACGAATTTTTTGGTGGTGGAATCTGATCAAAGATAAGACAAAGATTAAGATCTTGCAATTGCTCTAAATCAGATTCCTTAAGTTCTTTAAAACATGGTAGTTGTTCTAGGATCTTTTTCTTTTTGTTTCGTGTTATTGACCCAACAAAGTTCATGCACTACAACTACAATTACTATGAGCAAAATAAATTGCTAAAAGGCACAAGAACACAAGATTAAAACAAGACTAAGTTCCTAGGCAACGGCGCCAAGAATTGATCGTTGTGAAAATCAATCACAAAATAATACCCTAGCTTGGAAGATATTACTCAAGGGATGAGTAAAGGATGAGCAAGGGGTCGATCCCACAGAGAACTTATGAGTATTGTCAAATCTTATGCAAAAATATACCAATTAGTGAATACAATAATTCACCAACAAATCAATCAAAGAATGGATGAAATAAATGACTAAAATGAAATGAAAACAAACAAACACGCAAGCAGGCACTTCAGACTTGGAGCACGTCTGATTGATCACCAAATAGGTGATAAATACAATCACAGCTAGAATAAGAAAATGAGCAGACGTGGGGTCATGGATGAACCAAGACCCGTTTGTCTTCCAAGCTTAATAGATTAAGCACTTCAGCAAGTTCAACTATCTTGACTTAGGCAAACGCTGTACTCGGTCACCAGAACATAAAACCTAAAGAATCACTCGTGTAGCTGACTAAGGATTCGGTCACCTTGTGCCAACACTAACCAGTCTATGAGAGCAAAGTTTGTCAATCTCTACCTCTACTGATTGCAATTGGAGCAAGATTCAAATCAAGAATGAAATGGATCAAATCGGTGACAAGTTGATCAACCCTAGAATGCCTAAGTGGAAGCTTTCACTTACCAAGAAATCTTAGTTGACGATACCCAATTTACAAAGCATCCAGTTGAAGGCCCCAACCAAGTGGTTATACTTTCTTTCCACTTTCGATTCGACAAAAGTAAACCAAGGATGAATAAAAGGCAAACGAATGTAGTCAAAATAAGCTAAAGAAACTTAGATGGAATGGATGTGCAATGTTTGAAGATCAAATATTCACAAACTAAAAAGAACAGTGAAATACTTTTCCAAACCTATTCAAACGTGAATGATGATGAACAATCTGGATTCGATCACCAGCTAGTGTGTAGAAGTACGTCTTGATCAGTAGATACTATCTTCAAGAATTGGTTCAAATGCCTACTCTTTCGAGTCTAGGTTAAAGAAATAAAGACTGAAGAAGTAGAAGATTGGATCTTGTATGTGAATAAACCAAGAATGCAACTCAGATTCTTCCTTTTCTCGAAATGAGAATTGGCCAAGAAACCAAATGGAGAACGAAGAAATCTAAATTGAGAGGAAAAACTTTATAGATAAAGTTTGTTTGCAAGCATTCAACTATGACGAATTATTTACAGTACACTTAGGCCATTGGAACTATTGATTTCTCAGTTAGAATGACTCTAAGGTACGTGGGAAATGGGAAAACAAGAGATTACAAGGATGCAGGATTTCTTGAATGCTTGGGTGGTTTCTCTCACACTTTACAAATATAGTTACATGACCCCTATTTATGAGTTTGCTTCTAAAACTAAGGTGGTTACAGATCAATGGTTGACAAGGCTCATCTTGACCGAACAGTTGAGATGGTCTTGGGAGAAGTGCAAAATATCTGCAAGGCGGTTGAGAAGATTCTTCTTCTAGAAGCAATTTCTGTTGGAGATATTTTCTTAGTCGTACGTGGTCAAATTCTTGCTTTGGTATATAAACAGTTGTACTCCAGAATTTTCCCTTACAAGCATGTTTGATATTATTGAAATCACGTCTGCTTTCAAACGTTCAGACAGTTTGTTCTCTTGGAGGAGACGTGGAAAGATGTAGATGAAATCTTCAGAGCTTTGCTCTTCCTCAATCGGTGAAATAGACTTTGATGATCTTCCTTCCTTTAGTCTTTGACAAGCTTCAATCCATGGAGTCGTATCTTCTACTGTCAAAGACATAAGAAGGATTCATAAGTAATAAGCTGGTCCGTGGTGCCGTACCATGACTTATATGAAGAGTAAAGTCTATGTAAAGAATGATATATATGAATACCGGCTGGTCTTATGATGCAAACAAGATTTCGTATGATATATAAAATACAAGCGTGAGTCTAGGTGTGGGCTAACTCAGACGCTGTAGCATCTAGTTTGAACCTAAAGACTACTATAACGTCTGGTATGGGCCAGATACAAACGTGGAACACGTCTGGGTATAAAATAAGCTCAAATGCAAGAATTATGCATGGAATGATTATGACTATGCGAATATGGGTCATGTATGAAATATAAACTACAAAGATATAAATTAGATACAAAGTCAGTATAATTTACCAAGAAATAATTAAAGAAAAAGGTACATAAAATGCACCGATCAAATTCCCTCACACTTAACCTTTGCTTTTCCTCAAGCAATAATGAAATGAAGAAAGATTTGAAAAATTAAATAAATATCATAATCTTTTGCCATCATTATACAAAGATAGGAGTATAGATTAAGATACTAAGTACCACATAATTTTCTCAATGCGTTTAAGTGGAAGGTATAGTCTTTATGGGGAGTTCTCAATTGCTTTTGATATGTAATGAATGAAGGAGAGAGAACCTAGAAA